>PVHX01005238.1:9235-114967 GCA_004024805.1 Geosciurus inauris | reverse complement strand
AGCCGGGCACAGTGGCGCAAGCCTGTAATTCCAGCACTTTGGGAGGCTGAGACAGGAGAATCCCAAGTTCAAAGCCAGTCTCAGCAACAGCGAGGCATTAAGCAACTCAGTGAGACCCTGTCTCTACATAAAACAAAAAAATAGGGCTGGGGATGTGGCTCAGTGGTCGAGTGCCCTGAGTTCAATCTCCAGTACCAAAAAAAAAGAAAAAGAAAAAAAATAAGAAAAAGAGTCTCACTGAGTTGTTTAGTGCCTCGCCATTGCTGAGGCTGGCTTTGAACTCGCGATTCTCCTGTCTCAGCTTCCTAAAATGCTGGGATTACAGGCATGCGCCACTACGCTCAGCTTGAACAAGCTTTTGAACAGATGACGCTGAAAGGGTGGACAAGAGAAGCAGGGAGAACAGTAGATTTGACAATAACTGAAGAGATGGACATTGGCTTGTATCAACAGCAGTGGAGCTGATGATAAGCAGTCAAAATCTGCATACATTTTGAAGGAGGAGTTGACACAATTTGTAATGCAGGATTTCTTGTGCACAAAGTATGAAAGAAAAGAAACAAGGATGACCCAAAATTTCAACAGAAGCTTAACTGAGCTTTCCATTTACTGAGATAGGAAAGACTAAATAAAAAAGGGCCCAGGTGATGTGATCAGAGGTTTAGTTTCTGATTCTGTTAAGTCTGAAATTCCTTTTAGACATTGAACTGGATATTTGATCAAGCCAGGCAGATGGGATACAGGGGTTTGGAATTCGAGGGAAAGATTTGGAGAATAGATAAAAAATATGGTTGTCATCACAATACTAGGGGTTATTGAAAGCAAATAATAAGTATAATCACAGAAACTATTTCAAAGTTTGTTGCCACTTTAATTAACATGTGATTTGTGGCCTGTACAGTTTTCTTTATCAACCTTAAATCCTTTATATACATCAAATACATCTGTACCAAAGGAAACACAGTCTACAAGACAGGAGTAAAAACTAAACAACAAAAAAAAACAAACTAGTGTCAGCTCCAAATATAGACCTGGAGCTTCTCTGATACTATTTGATACTGTACTCATGCAAAATGTTAGATCAGGGAAGGTAACAGGAAGGACTCAAGGAAATGCCTTTTTCTTTTTTTTTTTCTTTTTCTTTTTTGGTCCTGGGAATAGATCCCAGGTTGAGCTACATCCCAGTCCATTTTATTTTTATTTTGAGGCAGGATCTTGCTCAAGTGGTGAAGGTCTCAACAAATTACTGAGCATGGCTTCAAACTTAAGATCCCTCTGCCTCAGGATCCCAAATTGCTGGGATAACAATTGTGCAGCATTTTACCTGGCATGAATGTAAATCTTAAATTCCTTTTAACCCTCTGATAAAGAGCAGAATATTCACTGAAGGTGTTCTCATGTAAAGACCTTAACAAAAGAGAAACAGATGTTACCTGACAAGAATAAAAATGAAACATTTTAAACTACAGAGTAAAGTGTCCTTAACCTAAGATCAGTGGAAAATGATGGTTCCCAGTACGGAAAGTTTCTAGACAACTGAGCTTATATGCCAAATATCTTTCCATTTGAACCATTATTGATTTTTCTCCCTACTTTAACATCTTCTAGATTCATACTTATCAATATCATTATCAGAAGACTACATAATGATTTGATTACTTCAAGGTTATGTTGTTATGCCATTGTTCCTACACAAAATAATTCCACTCTGCTGTCAATGTCATCTTGCTCTTCTGTTACATTACCTCATAGGAAAGCGTATCAACAGCATTTTACTCATCTCTAACACCCAGCAAGCTGGGGACTGAACCCATGCCTCACATGTGGTAGGCAAATGCTTTACTAGCCCTTTTTAAATTTTTATTTTGAGATGGGGTCTCATTAAATTGCTAAGGTTTACTTGGAACTTGTGCTCCTCCTGCCTCAGTCTCCAAAGTGGCTGGAATTACAGGCATATGCCAACATATCCAAAAGCATTTGATTTTGTTGTCCTTAATTGTAGTTGCCAGAAATCTGGTCTTCACAAAGTACACACATGATACCTAACACTTAGGCCAATGGAAATTTGAACATTCCCACACTTCAAAAAATAGTATTCTTGGTAACGCAGGACAATGTCCTTGCTCTATGAAATTGCAAAGTGGCTAGGGGTACAACTTACTTTCAAAAGGTTCAGGGGAAAAAAAAGAATATATATTTTAAAAGGGGATAAAAAATGTGGCAAATAGTAAACATTGATAAATTTAGGTAAAAGGTGTACAAATGTTAATTGTATTATGTATAATTCAAACCTTCCAGAAAGTATAAAAATGTTCAAGATAAAATTAGGAAAAACTAAAATATGTCAAGCAAACGCCTATTTGCAAAACTGAGTCTCACTAAATTGTTGAGGCAGGCTTTGAACTTGTGTTCCTTCTCAGCCTCTCAAGTTGCTGGGATTACAGGCGTGCACCAGCACAGCCCTGCAACTTTTCTTGAAGTCACCAGGATACTGGTATTTACTAAATGTGATGTGCCTTTCAAAAAAATTGTTTTTTCCTGATTACAAAAGTATATTGTAGAAACACATAACCTGTGTCTCTCCACCCACAGATTTGGTATCTGTTCTTGACTTTTAATGTTGGGGTTTAACATGTATGAGGCCCTGGGTTCAATCCCCCGCATCCCCCCAAAAAAAGAATACATATGTAAATTTGTCTATGACAAAACTGAAATAGTATTGTGTATACTATTCTGCAAAGTGTTTTTCACCCTTTAATTGTAAACATTTTCTCAGGTTTAAAAGAAGAAACTATAGGCCAGGCATGGTAGTACATGCCTATAATCCCAGCAGCTTAGGAGGCAAATGCAGGAAGATGGCACATTCAGTCAGCCTAAGTAATGTAGCAAGGCCCTAAGCAACTTAGTGAGATCCTCTCTCAAAATAAAAAAGGACTGGGGATGTGGTTCAGTGGTTAAGTACTACTGAGTTCAATCCTTGGTACAAAAAAAAAGAAGAAGAAACTGTAGCCAGGTACAGGGGTGCATGCCTGTAATCCCAGTGACTCAGGAGGCTGAGGCAGGAGGATTGCAAATTCAAGGGAGCCTCAGTGATTTACCAAGGCCCTAAACAACTTAGTGAGACCCTGTCTTAAAATAAAAAGGACTGGGTATGTAGTTTAGTGTAATTCGTGGTATGAAAGAAAGAAAGAAAAAAGAATTTCACTGAAGGGCTGGGATTACAGCCCATTGGTAAAACATTTTCCTAGCATGTACCAAACCATGGTTCAATTTCACAGAACTGCAAACAATTTAAAATTTTTTCAGGATACAATTCATTAAAATGAATATATACATACATATGTGTATACATATATAATATATATATATAACTACAGTCAGCACTTGATATGTTGTAAGTATTCCATAAATGCTGACCTTTATAATTATTTTCCATATTTTATGGGAAGTGAAAGATTCCTTCCCGGGGTTGAGGTTGCGGCTCAGTGATAGAGCACTTGCCTAGCATGTGTGAGGCACTGTGTTATTCTTCTCAGCACCGCATATAAATAAAAATCCATTGACAACTAAAAAATATTTTTTAAAAAAGATTCCTTCCCATGCCTTTGATTCTAAAACCTCTGTTTCAATCAGATTAAATATAGGAAAAAGGCAAAAAACACAGTGAAAATGTCATTAACATCAGGGGGAAAATACCAATCAGTAACGATGGTTGGTCAGTATCATCATTTGTGTGTGATATAGCAACATCACTTAATAAATATTTTCCTATCTACATCCAAAAGAGTCAATTCTACAATCTTAACAATGGGATAAAAAATCTGCAAAACTGTTTCAGCATTACAAATCTTCCTATTTACAGAAAAACTCAATTACAATAAACAAGAGGATATGTAAGAAATAAGCTAAGGAGCTGGTCCCAATAACTCAGGAGGCTGAGGAAGGAAGATCTTAAGTTCAAGGCTAGCCTGGGTAACTTAGCAAAACTCTGTCTCAAAATAAAATATTGGAAGGGCTGAGGATGTAACTCAATGGTAGAACACCCCTGGGTTCAATCCCCGGAACAATTAAAAAAAAAAGAATAAACTAAGGCTTCTACGTTGCTGTATTTCTACTCCTCAAAAAAAATTACTTGTTGCCAAGTACAGTGAGACAGGCCTGTAATCAGGAGGCTGAGACAGGAGGATCTCGAGTTCAAAGCCAGCCTCAGCAAAAGTGAGGCGCTAAGCAACTCAGTGAGATCCTGTCTCTAAGAAAATACAAAATAGGGCTGGGGATGCGGCTCAGTGGTCAAGTGCCCCTAAGTTGAATCCCTGGTACACCCCCTGCAAAATTACTTGTCATCAAGTTGTTTACAGCAGACTTTTAACTTGTGTAATTTCAAAATAAGGTACCAAGAACCTTTTTCCCAACATAAAACATAACTCAGACTCCTATCTGAGACATCAGCTGTACCTCAAGCATCATGTGTTGACTGATACTTCTTATATTTGACATATACTCACTCTGATCTTTAAGTACTGAATATCACAAAACTCTTCTCCTGTATGACAAATGTAAGCTTCCACACACTATTATGTCCTAAATTTCAGCAATATACTTAAGTGTCTTTAATGTAGTCTTAGATAAACACTTCTACAGTGACTTCAACCTTAAGCCTACATACATTTCATTAGAAACCAATGAAATCATCTTCTAAAAGCAAATATGTATACCAAACAGTTACAAGTGAAGTTCAAGATAGGAGGGTGTGCCTACAATTAAAAGCATACGTAAGGCCACAGTTTCAATCTCCAGCACCAAAAGAACAAGAAATTTAACTTTAATACAATTTTTTTAAATCACCCAAATTATAACATATTGCTACTTACTGCAAACAAACAAAACAGCATCAGAAACCTCTTATCTAACTTTCACTGAGTTTTGTTTGAGACAATACTTTTTTTTAATTTACTGGTTATAATCCTGTAGAGAATATAACTGGCCATTTTAGAGTATGTTTAGTACCAATAATCTAATATATTAGTTTGAAAGTAGAATACTCACGATTCAGATCTAAGACATGATCCACTTGCAACTAAATGAATATACATTTGCTGTGTCTTCCAGGTTATTCACCAGTTTCTTTCTCTCCAGTCTACCCTGCCTCACTTTAAATAGTGAAACACATAGTACAACATCATTCCACTTAAAAAGTGTAAGTAACTTCAAAATTAAACTCTACAAAGCAAACCCCCCCCAAAAGAAAACTATTTAAAGCCCACGTACCTTATCTCATATAAGACTCAGAACTTATTTATTCCATGCAAATGTGTCAAATATTTAGTTTCCCCAAAGGGGGGGGGAGGGCAGACAGAAACACCTACTTAGAAGGTGAAATCCTGAAGTTTTGCAAGAAAACCAGAGGAAAAAAAACTTACCAAAAAGTTCAAATGCTGTCAAAACTAATTATTAGAACAGCTGGACATAGTGGCACACATCTATAATCCCAGCTACTCTAAAGAATGAGGGAGGTCGGTCACCAGTCTAGATAACCTAAGGAGACTCTCTCAAAAAATAATTTAAGGAAGTTTTTTTAAAGGCTGAGGCTATAGCTCTGTAATGGAGTACTCCCAGGTTCAATCCCCACTATAGATGGGGTTGAGGAGAATAGTTCCACAAATAAAAGGCACCGACTAGGGATGTAGCAAAGCCCTAGGTTCAATCCCCAGTACTGGAGGGGGTGAGGAGCACACTCCATTAGAAAAAACTTAGAAGACAAACTACCATGCTATTTCAATAGCTTCTAGAAAAATGAACTACAGAAGAGCTCAGAAAAATAGCAGCTGTTCTCATAAACCATAATCATTTAAGAAAAGGTTAAATTTAGTGTTTTAAGAAAACAATAAACATGTAATAATACATTTTAGTAAAACTGCTGATAAAAACAGCCAAGGGCTAGGGATGAAGAGCTAAGAGGTAAAGTCCTTATCTACAATACACAGGCCCGGGGTTCAATCCCCAGCACTGGGAGAGAGGGAGGAAGGATGGCCGGCCAGGCATGGTAGTGCACACCTATAATCCCAGCGGCTCAGGAGACTGAGGCAGGAGGATTGAGAGTTCAAAGCCAGCCTCAGCAATTTAGCAACACAGCAAGACTGTCTCTAAGGAAAATACAAAAAAGGGCTGGGAATGTAGGGTAGTGGTTAAGCGCCCCTGGGTTCAATCCCTGGTACCAGAAAAGAGAAGGAGGGAAGGAGAGAAGGCGGGAAGGAAAGAACGAAAGAAGAAAGGATGGATGGATTAGGGGCTGTTTTTATTTGCAGTGCTGGGGATTAAACCTAGGGCCTCATGCATGCTAAGCAAGTGCTTTACCAGAGTTACATCCTCAAACCTCAGCCAAAATTTTAAGTCTGTTCCCAAAGACTTGTAGAGAAGTTTTCTCAACCTGACCCTTCTGAATCTGAACCTGTCCTCTCCCCAATAATGTTAGACAAATGTGGCTTATTATTGAAGTTCTTGTTCTATTTTATTTTCTTAATTTCAAAAGATTTGACACTTGTATCTCATAATAGAAAAGGCTTAAATTGGTTTTTTTGTTTTTTGTTTTTTAAATATTTATTTATTTTTTTAGTTGCAGGTGGACAGAACATCTTTATTTTATTTTTATGTGGTGCTGAGGATCGAACCCAGTGCCTCACGCATGCTAGGCGAGCATGCTACCACTGCGCCACAATCCCAGCCCCTTAAATTGGTTTTTATTTACATGACCCTCAACTAAGTTTTTCAGTGGTTCTTATCCCAGTAGAAAAAGAAATGGTTTATTTCCCTTTAAGATAAAGAGGTATAATGTGATTACAACCAACATTTTTTGTTTTTTTTAAAGAATTTCAAATTGTTACTACATGTTGAGTATCCCTTAGATAACCTCCTGGAACCACAAGTGGTTCACATTTTGCCCAGGAGCAATGGCGCACACCTGTAATCCCAGCAACTCAGAAGGCTGAGACAGGAGGATCACAACTTTGAGGCCTCTGCAACTTATTAAGACCTGTCTCAAAAAATAAAAAATGACTAGGGATGTAGCTCAGTAGTAAAGCACCCCTGGGTTAAATTCCCAGTATCAAAACAAGGGAGGGGTTCAGATTTTTTAATATTTGCATAGATTTTACCAGGTGACCTTTTTTAATCCAAAAATCCAAAATCCAAAATGCTCCCATTTTCAGATTAGGAAAGTTCAATCTGTATTATAGAAACAGGTATTTTAAAAATATCTTAATAGGGCTGGAGTGTATCTCAATGACAGAGCACAAGGCTCTGGGTTCAATCTCCAGCACAGCCAAAAAAAGAAAACTAATAACCTAGTGGTGGATAAAAAGTACTATGTATATCATGATGTTTATTAATACATTTGAAGACTACATTTTGAAGACTACAGAAAAATGAAGAATTAAAAAAAATTTTATTAAAAGTTGGATAAGAAGTCACAGTCAAAAAGGACATTTTTAAAAAGTTAGTGCCATCTATGCAAGATGAAGCTGAAGCAAATATGAACATGCCCACAGGACCCAGGCAGGTAACAAAAATGAGTAAAGCAGGCCAGGTATATTATAAGCAGCAATGATGGGGACTACAATGATTATACACATATGCCCAGTTCAAAGAGGGCAGCTACGGCCCTACTACTTCGCCCCAGATAATAGGAATATAATTCAGTGGTGTCTGGACTTCCAAGTCTCCTCCAAAAAATCCACAAACCCACAAATTTCACTGAGAAACTTTCTGATTTTTCAATGCTGATCATTAACTGAAACTTAAAGACATTGCAAAAAAACAAAACACATCTCTAAGGCAGTTTAGTCCAGAGGTCACCTTCGAGCTATTGTGAAACTGTTTTCAAAAAGGCATGAGGAAAAGGATAGGATAACATAAAGAACCAATCAAATACAAATTAATAGATGAGCAAAAGGAAGTCTAGTAGAGTAGAGGAAGAAGAATAGGAGAGGGGAGGGGGAAGGAAAATGGAGAAGGGGGATCACCAACTGAAATCAATTTCCATACATGTATGAGTTTGTTGGGATGAACCTAAGTACTATGTATAACTACAAAGCTCTCATTATAAAAAATAAATAAGTTATTTTTAAAAAGGCATGAAGGGCCAGGCATGGTGGGGCACACCTATAATCCCAGCCATTCCAGAGACTGAGGCAGGAGTATCTCGAGATCAAAGCCAGCCCTAGGAACGGTGAGGTGCTAAACAACTTAGTGAGACTCTCTCCCTAAATAAAATACAAAACAGGGCTGGGGATATGGCTCAGTGGCTGAGTGCCCCTGAATTCAATCCCTAGTACAAAAGGCATGAGGGAGCAATAGAGTTAAAAAGCTAGGCTTTAGCTGGTATGTGACACACACCTGTAATTTCGACTACTCAGTAGGCTGAGGCAGGAGCATCTGGAGTTTGAGGCCAACCTGGACAACTGAGACTCTATCTCAAAATAAAATTTTTTCTAAAAACTGTGATATAATAGCTAGGGCTGTAGCTCAGTGGCAGAGCACTTGCCTAGCACATGTGAGGCACTGGGTTTGATCCTTAGCACCACATAAAAATAAATAAAATAAAGGCATGCTGTCCATCTACAACTACAAAAAATATTTTCTCAAAAAAGAACTGTAATATAGCTCAGTGGCAGAATGATTGTCTATTATGTGTGAGGCGCTGGGTTCAATCCCCAGTACCACAAAAACAAATAAATAAATAAGCAAGCTTAGGCTTTGAAGTCCCTCTGGCTTCAGTATGAATGTCTTATTTCAACACTTAGTGGCGATGCTAGACGAACAATCTCTTCAAGTCTGTTTTCTCTACTGTAAAATATCATCCCCCCAACTACTGAAAAATGACAATACTAACAATATCAGATATACAACAGGCATCACAGAAATGTCCTTTATGCCCTCTGCCCAACCATCTTTAGGAAAATTTAAAGAGATCAGATAATACACACCCTTGAGTGGCTTAAACAAGTTATTAAAAATACATCAGAAAACAGAAGTGTCGGCCATGCCTATTCCCCTCAACCCCAACTGAGGTCTTGTACTTACAGCATATACTGTTAATGTAGGACATACTGAAATGGGTTTTATTAAGATGACAGAGCTAATTCAACTCTCCAACTCTAGTTTAAAATATAGAGTCAGAGCGCCTTAAAGACAAACAAAACACCTGTCTCTCATTAATCCCATAGAATCATTTGCTGGCAGAAGTCAGAAAACTAGCTTAAGCGTAAACTTTAATGCTTTTAATTATTTTGCCCAAACTTTCAGAAAGCTTATTTTTATAAAGTGTATGGTATAGAGCAAAGCACTTACAACAGATTTTTAAATATAAAAACATGTCACACTCCAAAATTCATTTCATGGATGACTTAATCAAGCCAAAAATATTATGGGATTAATTTACTGCTACAACTAAAATACCTTTTGACTTCTCAAACACACCGTGAAATTCTTAAAGAAAGATGTTAACTCCCTATATATCTGCATTAAAAAGTAACAGTCACCTGGATACAGTGGCACACACCTTTAACCCCAGCTACTCTGGAGGCTGAGACATGACTGCAAATTTGAAACCAGCCTAAGTAATACAGCAAGACCCTGTCTCAAAAATAAAAAGGGATGGGAATATAGTTCAATTGTACAGCATATGTAAGGCCTGGGGCTTCATCCCCAGCACAGGGTTATGAGAGCAGGTAAAAGGCTCCAAGCTGTATTCCGCACTACTGGGAAGGCTGAAACAGGAAGAACACAAGGAGCCTAGGAATTCAAAGCCAAATCTGGCAACACAGCTCAAATAAAAAGTAATATTCACACATACATAAAAATTATTTGAGCATATCTAAACAATTCCAATGAAGTTCTAATGTGGTTACAAATAATTTTAAAAAGTATTTTTATGTATACATTTGAGTGCATGTCTACATACTTTGTGAACTCTAGAAATGTTACTGTATGGTCCTATAAATACAGCACAGGTTGATATGCAAAAATGGACATCAGGAAAGTTTATGATTCTAAATACTTTAATTCTCACTTTCAGCTTCCCATCCCAGTCACATGTAGAAGAAAAAATTCACACACAACAAAGATTGACAAACTGCAAAGGGGAAAACAACTAACAGAGTTTATTGTACCTGAAAATGATTTATACTTTAAAGTTAAATCTGTATTTCCACTAAAACTTCTCCTCATCTTACACAAACTTATTCCTCTCATATACTAATCAAATATATATTCAATTTAAATGTAGTCTACTCTGCAAATCATATAAACATCTAACAAACTTGACCATATATACCTCAAATCAATCGACAAAATTATGTATAGTACAATAAAATCACAAATATATCCATGTACTCAAAAGTTACAATCTTGATAATAATTTCAAAATGAAAATTTTTCTCTTAGTTTTTTGAAAAGTTCTTAACAAAAACATCCAAAATTAACCTTTTAGCTGGGCACAGTGCATGCCTGTAATTCCAGCTACTCTGGAGGCTGAGGCAGGAGGATTACAAATGCAAAAGTTTAGCCTGGACAACTTAATGAAGCACTGTCACCCTGTCTCAAAATTAAAAACTTAAAAAAAAAAAAAAAAGACTGGAGATGCAGCTCTGTGGTACAGCACTTGCAAAGCAAGGACCTGAGCTTGGTGTGGTGACAGCCTGTAATCCCAGCAACTTGGGAGGTTGAGGCAGGATAGAAAGTTACAGGTCAGCCTTGGCAACTTTACAAGACCCTGTCTCAAAAAAATAAAATAAAAAAGGCTAGGGATATAGTTCAGTGGGTAAGTGCCCCAGGTTCAATCCCCAGTACCAAAAAATAAAGTGTCTCATGTTTGTGTTTATTAGCTCATGGAGAAGCATCTTAACTCCTGACTACAATCCCAAAAAGTGAGAACAGCCAAAGTGATTTTTGTTGGAAGTCACATTTGGAACAGAAACACAAATGTTAAATAAAACGGCCCTTACACAGGGCTTCCAGCTGATTCTTTTTATAAGAACACGTTTATTAGCAACTTTTAATCTAAAATGTACACCTAACAAACTACAACAGAAGGCTGCCTACACAGCCCCACTCTCAGACTAAGTAGAATATATGACAAATAAACTTAGCCCTGCAGTCATTAGTCAAAGAGACAAAGAAAAGAAACAGTTCGCTACAAGAAATATTAAGCTACAGATAGACACTCATCCAAAGCACCCATGAAAAGTTTTTATGCTTTTAAACATACTTTAAGGCTTTTAAGTATACTTCGGTACAAGTCAAAAAGCTTACTAAGGTTTTAAACAACAGAATAATGCAACTGGTCCTAGGATATACTGGAAATAAAAATCACTGTCTTCAAAACTCGAGTCATCAAGAAAGAGTAGACTTTCAGCGAAATGTAACTCCAATTTGTAGGGGGGAGGGGGCACTGTTTTGACAATCCACAGACTAAACAGTACTTCTACTCCACCTGAGAGTTGAAGAAAACTCTTGGAGTTGGGTCACCCAGGGATCTTCCTTGTACTCTGAGACACCCAATCCAGCTCACAGATCCAAGAACATCCCAAAACATACTACCCCTACCAAACCCTTTCCCTTGGGCGACAGAATGTTTTCACTGAACACAAACACACCCTCCTGCGCTCTCTCCAAACACTAGGGCACTCAGTGCAGGGCAGTATGGACAGCCCAAACCACTCTTGCTGGACAAGCGGAAGATGACCGCTACACTCCACGGGCGGCCCCAATGCAGAACGGGGTCGGTCTGGATCGCAGCGCCGGGTAAAGAACAATACACGAGCCCGACCGCAAACATCGCCAACTTCCCGGAGTCTGCGCGGCGGTGCTCCTCCGCAGAGCGGACTCCGGAATCCGCCACCCAGCCGGGGCTGGGGGCTGGGGAGGAAGGTGAGGAGGGTGAGCGTTGAGCGAGGGCGGCGAGGACCGCCAGCCCACAGTAGCTGCCTGCGCCGGCGCTCGCCCGAGAGCAGGCTAGAAAGATGCAGCGCCGGCCTGGGCTCCGCAGCTCTCGCCAGGCGACCCGAATCTCCCGACTTCGCTTCTCTGGGAGGAGGCGACTGCCGCCTCCCGCAACGCCGAGGCCGTGGGGGCGGGGAAGGCCTCGCCGGAGGCACCGAACCTCCTCGGCCCGCCACTGAAGGGAACGCGGTCGGGGCGCGGGGGACAATAGCGAGCGGGGAGAGCGGCGCGCCCGAGTGGCGCCGCCGGCCGGCCGGGCTGACTGACGCGCCCGCCGCACGGCGCGACTGGGCTCCGCTCAACCTGGCCGCCGCTCCGCCTCGCGGTCCGCGGCCAGGTCCGCGGTCCCGGCGCTTGGGGTCGTGCCTCACCTCCCAGCCCCGCCGCCCAAGAGAGGAGCAGAATTGACACTCTCAGCAACACCATCTTCCGCTGCCGCCGCCTCCTCACGGGTTAACAGCAGCACATCGATCCGGAGGGAGAAGCTGAAGGGGCTTGGTCCGGAGCCTCCACGGGAAGCGGGGACCTCCCCCGGCAGGAGAAACGGCGAAGCACCTCCCTCTCGCTCCACTTCAGGGGCCGGCAACGCTCTCAGCTCCACCAAAACAGGGACCTCCCTCCCCTCGCTTGCTTCCTTCCTCCCTTCCCCGCTTTCCTTCCCTCGCTCCTTCCCTCTTCTCTACCCCCCTCCCCCGAGTCCCGGATCTCCGCCTCCTTCCTCACCATGTGACGCGCGGGTACCCAACAGGCTCGCGGGGCCGCGCCCCTACCTCCCGCCCCTCCCCCTCCCCCAGGCGCCCCAGGGGCGCGCGCATGCGCTTACTGTCGGTTCCCGGGCAGCTAGGCCTGCCGCGGCTTCCTGTCCGCCGGCGGACAGCTGGGATTGGTCTTGGAAGGCGGGGCTTCCTCTGGTCCCGCCCCAAGGCGGGAGCGCTCCTACCCGTGCTCTGCTTTTAACAGCTTCTGGGACATGTTCCTTGGACTAATACCCGAGAGTGAAAGGTGTAAAAAGCGACAGCTTTGCCCTTAACTTCGCGATTGACGGAGGTTTTTGTATCTTCTTTTTCTGTCTCTCGTGATGCATCAACAACTACCAAATGAACAAAAGTAGTCCCAGTAAGCAGTAATTACAGGTGCGACAGCCACCAGTGATCAGAACGTTAAAGACACTTCAAACAGCAAGAAGATACCATGCTTAAGGCATAGTTTCCTGAGCGATTTACAAATTTATCACATACTAGGACTTAGCTATTGCAAAAGCCAGTGAGTCCTAAATATACAGCCCCTTTGCCACTCTATGCCATCTCTGAAATGAATCCTCGTATATCGTCACTCCGAATTCGTATTTGGTTTCTCAGTAACTCATTCCGGTTCTTCACACTGGTATTTCATGAAATAGATTTTCTCGATGTCATTTAATTAGAGTTTCATCTATTTGGCATCCTATTTGAGTTGACTGAGTTAGAGGGTATATTACTAAAAACAAATTGAAGTTCATATAGTAAGCTCAAAAAATACAGACAGAAATTCCAAAACTATCATTAATTTCTAACGAGCTGCATGGAATCAACAGAACATGTTAGAATGTCGTGAATATTTGTACTTTCTTTAAAAAAATCCAATCTTAGGAAACAATTACCTGCAGACATCACCCTGCAAATCACACGTTTTCTTGTGGAGGTGCTGTCAGATGAAGTTTTTATTTCCTAGCTAATGGACTATTTTATGGCATATTTAGTGTTGTACAGTATTTTTATAATTAATTCCAGATGTTAGGGGCAAATGGGACTTTCTCTTTAAATTCAACGGGAGCCTGAGGTGGTGGCACAAGCCTGTAAATAGAGCAACTCAAGAGGCTGAGGCAGGAGAATTCCAAGTTTGAGGCCAGCCTCAGCAATATAGCCAGGCTCTAAGCAATTTAGTGAGACCCTGTCTCAAAATAAAAAATAAAAAGGGCTGGGGATGTGGCTTGGTGGTTAAACACCCTTGGGTTTAATCCCCAGTACCAAAACTAACTAAATAAATAAATTTAACTGGAAAAATTCAAAACCATTAATGTTAATAAAGTGATCACCACAGATTACATTTAAGATAGTATTTCTTTTATTTGTAAAGCATGAATAGCATTACATACTAGCATCATAATATTTTCCAATAATATAATATTTCCAATATTATAAGTTTGAACCACTATTTTGTTAGAAGTCATTGATAGTTTGCAAATGTATGAGAAACTGATGAAAGGTGGAAATATAAAGTCCACATCTACACTAACACAAATGGTTGAGTTTGACTCCAGTTGTAGTTTTCATAAGCTGTGACTACAGCCAAGCTATTTTGCCATTCTAACTTCAATGTTCTTCTATACAAATAAGAATATTTTTTCCTGAGATTGTTTTGTTTTGTTTTATTACTGGGGATTAAACCCAGGGGCACTTAACCACTGAGCCATATCCCCAGCCCTTTTTATTTTGAGACAAGTTCTCACTATGTTGTTTAGGGCCTTGCTAAATTGCTGAGGCTGACTTTGAACTTGTAATCCTCCTGCCTCAGCCTCCACGGTCACTGGGATTACAGGCATGTGCCACCATGCCAGGCTCCTGGGCTTGTCTGATGATTAAATTCAAATTACTAAACATATGTAAAGTAATTATAAAAGTAACTGGCAGATAATAATTACTATCTAAGTATTTATTAAGTAAAAATAAAGAAATATCATTGTCCTTCCATCATGAGCACACAAGTATCCATTCAAAAACAGTTATTATTATTATTATTATTATTATTATTATTATTATTATTATTATTTTTGGTACTGGAGATTGAACTCAGGGACACTCGACCACTGAGCCACATCTCCAGCCCTATTTTGTGTTTTATGTAGAGACAGGGTCTCACTGAGTTGCTTAGTGCCTCGCCCTTGCTGAGGCTGGCTTTGAACTCTTGATTCTCCTGTCTCAGCCTCCCTAAGTGCTGGGATTACAGGCTTGTGCCACCGTGCCCGGCTCAGTAATTATTTTAATAGCATTATTTACTCAGCTTTCACAGTTTTGGGGGGGAGAGATTTTTTTCAGTGCTGAGGATTGAACCAAGGACCACATACATGGTAGGAGGATTGCAAGTTCAAGGCCAGCCTCAGCAATTTAGTGAGACCCTAAGGGACTTAGTAAGACCCTGCCTCAAAAATAAAAAACAAAAAGGGCTAGAGATGTAGCTCAGTGGTTAAGTGCCCTGAGTTAAATCTCCAATACTGGAGGAAAAAAAAAATCACCTTTGATTCTTCCCCTTATTTCTACCCTTAACTAGTCACCAAGTCATTTTGATTCTTTCCTAGAAATATCTTTTTTTTTTTGGGGGGGGGGGGTTTACTGGGGACTTAACTCAGGGGCACTCAACCATAGAGCCACATCCCCAGCCCTATTTTGTGTTTTATTTAGAGACAGGGTCTCACTGAGTTTTTTAGTGCCTCACCGTTGCTGAGGCTGGCTTTGAACTCACGATCCTCCTGCCTCAGCCTCCCAAGCTTCTGGGATTACAGGCATGCGCCACCACACCCAGCTTCCCTAGAAGTATCTTTCTTGTGCATTTCATCATTCCCTTCACACTAATGTCATTCTGGTTCACGCAATTATTTTCAGCTAATTCATCTCCCTTACTATGGTCTCTCTTACTTCTGGTCCTGCCCCTACTCTTTGTAACCTCAATACTGGGGTTAGAACCCAGAGCCCTGCACATGACAGGCAAGCACTCTATTAAATCCTGCAGTTATTTGATTTTTTATTTTGAGATAAAGTCTCCCCAAACTGCCCAGGTTAGCCTCAAAGTTGTGAGCCTCCTATCTCAGCCTTCTGAGTAACTGAGAACACGGGCATGTGCCTTTCCAGCCAGCTTCTCGTCCCACTTTTAAATTTCACTTCAGTCACTGAAATTTGATACCTCCTCATCATGACTAAGAAAGCTATTCTTTCTAGAGCCATCAAAGATCTGCTAGTTATCAATGGCACTGACACCTTCACTCCTTATCTTACTGGATCTCTCAGACAGCTAATATTCTCCTTAAATTTTTCTTCCTCTCCTGGGAATGTGGCTCAGTGTTAGAGCACTTGCCGAGCATGTACAATCCACGATAACACACAGACACAGACACACACACACTCACACTCACACATACAAAACCCAATAACAGCCAGATAAGTGGTGCATTCCTGTAATCCCACCTATTTGGGAGGCTGAGGCAAAAGGATTGCAAATTCAAGGCTATCCTCAGCAACTTAGTGAGGACCTAACTAACTTAGTGAGGCCCCCCAAAATAAAAAATAAAAAGGACTGGGAATGTAAAGTAGTAAAGTATCCCTGGGTTCAAATAATAATAATAAATAATGATAATTAGTAATAAATAAAATAAAACTCTCTCTTCCATTGTTTTCCAAGACTCTGCTCTCTCCAGATTTTCCTCTTACTTTAACTGTTCCTTCATCTATATTTCTTCCCTGGGGCTTTTTCTTCTTTACCGCTTAAATGTTATTTCTCCTCAGGATTTTATCCTTGGCTTTTTATCTTCTCATTCTTCACTTGCATGATTATTTCTTACTACTCTCAGATGTTTATGACTTACTATAAACTCCATGAAAACAAAGCCTGAATCTGCCTTGTTTTTAATTCTACCCCAATGACTACTACAGAGTCAGTGCTTTTCCTGGACCCAAGTCCCAGATCTATATCCTCATTAAACCACTTCCTAACTATATGACCTTGGGTAAAGTAAGGCATCTCTGTATTGGTTTCCAACTCTTCGCGATGTAGTACCTACCCCAGAGGGTTGATGTGAGAGTTAAATAAGTTAACAGATATAAAGCACTAAACAAACAGATAGGACATAGTAAGCATTATGAAATTTTAGATATTGCTCTTATTATATATCTAACACCTAATGGCCATATTCTCCATGACATTAAACAGCCATATCAAATTTAACATGTCCTGCTGTATGCAGTGTTACACACCTGTAATCCCAGCTACTGTGGAATCTCAGAGAGGAGGATGACAAATTCTAAGCCAGCTCGAGCAATTTAGCAAGATCCTATCACAAAGTTAAAAATAAAAAAGGCTGGGGATGTGGCTTAGTGGTAGACTGCTCCTTGGCTTAATCTCCATACTGAAATAGATAATAATAATAATATATCCCCAACTGAACAAATCCCTACATCAACCTACTCAAACCTTCTTTTCCTCTTAAATTTCTTTTTTGGGTTAACATTACTGCAAAAAGGCTTGGTCTGCTCACCACAAGACAGAAGACAACATGTAATCCCAGTGACTTAGGAGGCTGAAGCAAAAGGATCGCAAGTTTGAGGCCAGTCTGGGCCACTTGGCAAGACCCGGTCTCAAACTTTTAAAAATTTTTAAAAAGGGCTAGGGATGCAGCTCAGTGGTCGATGCCCCTGGGTTCAATCCCTAGTACTGAAACAAACAACCAAACAAAAAAACAAAAACAAGGCCTTGATGATCTGGTCGTAGCCTTCCTTCACAACTTCATCTTCGCTACTTTCTTGTTTGGTTGGTTTTAGTTTTGCTTACTGTCTAGTTTTGGTGTTGTGGATTGACCCAGGGCCTCACCCATAGGAAGCAAGCAGCTCTACCACTGATCTTATAGCCCCAACCCACCACTTCCTTTTCCTGATCTTCTAAAAGTAGGAAAGACAAAAATTAGAATGACAGGGCTGGGGGAGATATCTCAGGGGAGATGACTTGCTTAGTGTGCACGAGGTCCTGGATCAGACCCAACATCTCAGAAAAGAAAATGAAAAATAACAATAGTAGCAGACAGTAAGGAAGGAGAATTTTAAAGAATTTAAATAATTTGCCCAAAGTCAGAAAGCTCAAGAGCCGCATAGTCAACACCCAAATTTAGATCTGTTCCCAGAGCATGTTGGCTTTAATCACTGCAATGTGTTGCTCAGTATTTGAATGTAGTAGGGTTTGTTTGTTTGTTTGTTTTGTTTTGGGTTTTTCTGTTACTGGGAATTGAACCCAGGGTCACTTAACCACTAAGCCACATCCCCAGACCTATTTATTTATTGTTACCTTATTTTATTTATATTTTTATGTGGTGCTGAGAATTGAACCCAGTGCCTCACACATGCTCTACCACTGAGCCACAACTCAGCGCCCATTTTTTGTTTTTTGGTACCAGGGATTGAACTCAGGGGTACTTGACCACTGAGCCACATCCCCAGCCCTATTTTGTGTTTTCTTTAGAGGCAGGTCTCACTGAGTTGCTTAGCACCTCGCCGTTGCTGAGGCTGGCTTTGAACTCGTGTTTCTCTTATCTCAGCCTCCCAAAGTGCTGGGATTACACGCATGCACCACCGTACCTGGCTAGCCTCCCCCCCCCCCCGTTTTTTTGTTTTTTTGGGGGTTTTTTTGGAGACAGGACAGGGTCTCACTAAGTTTCTTAGAGTATTGCTAAGTTGCTGAGGCTGGCTTTGAACTTGCAATCCTCTTGCCTCAGCCTCCCAAGCCGCTGAGATAACAAGCTTGTGCCACCACAACTGGCTGAGATCCCCTAATTCTTGTAGACAGGTATGAGTCAGGTATTATAAGAGTTTTAAAAACAAGGTCTCACAGTTTAGTAACTATATATCCAACACATGTTCATTGAACCTCAGTATTAACATAGGCTTTATTTCAGTAGTTCATTCAAAAACTAGGAATGACTTCTTGATGCCTAAAACCCTGATATCCTCATTCAAAATGTTCCATAGAAGCCGGGTACGGTGGCTCACGCTTGTAATCCCAGCACTTTGGGAGGCTGAGACAGGAGAATCTCGAGTTCAAAGCCAACCTCAGCAAAGGTGAGGCTCTAAGCAACTCAGTGAGACCCTGTCTCTACATAAAACACAAAATAGGGCTGGGGATGTGGCTCAGTGGTCGAGTACCCCTGAGTTCAATCCCTGGTACCAATATATATATATATATATATATATATATATTTTTTTTCCACAGAAACTCATTTGTCTAAACTTTTCTTTCTTTTCCTACTCCATTCAGTCAAATTGGTGTATACTTTATAACCTCAAAAGCATCTTAAACTTTTCTTCCTCCATGTTTTGTCCCCACCCCCCTTTCTTTCTGTTTATGCAATGTTAACCTAACTTTTAAAGCACAGGTTTCAACCTGGTAACTCAAAAATGAAATTAGACACACAAACGTGTTTGGTTTAACCTGTAGTTAAAATTTTTTTTTCTTAAATTAATCAACAATTGAGAGCTTTCATGGTGCAAACAAGATTCTAGATTTTCAGTGAAAACTGAAAGGTCAAGCAGACCTAGATTCTTGCACAACATCAATTGCCAGGAACTGAGTAGATACTGCCCTCTTTGGACTGGGCTTGTCTAATGTCACTCCAGCGGGCATTATCCCCATCAGTATTTGAGTCTGTGACCTGTATTAAGATCTAGACCAAGTTCCAAATAGTCCTTGAAGTTTTTTTCTACACTTCTCTGGCTCAAGTAATCTCAATCATATTTTAGTACAAACACTTGGTATTTACAGCCTTCATCTGCAATGAATCATGTGTTACTTTGTGGAGACTCTCATGATGATCTGACATCAAAGACAGCAGAGGTAGATTTTGAGGCAAAGCAAAGTACCAAAAAAACTTACAGAGTAGCCATTGTAATTATTGTTCATCAATTCAACAAATATTTATTCTGTTCCTGCTGGGATTCATAGATTAACAAAACAATATTTCTGATATGCTGGTGGGCATTTTGATTAGCACTTTCTATATATGAGCCATTTACTCTTTGCAACAATTCTATGAAATAAATATACTGCATTTCATTCTACAGATGAGGAAACTGAGGTACACTAGGCTTCTAACTCAAGTTTGTTTGACTCTGAATCTTTTACTCTAGTCTTTTGAATTACTGGGTAAATCCATCCTTATTATTATTGTCATGGTCAAAAACTCTGCTTCTTAACTTTTGTTTTTGGTGCTGGGAATTGAACTCAGACATTTGTGGGTGCTACGTACTTCCTCTATTACTGAGCTATACTCACACCCCTAATTCTTAGATTTGAAGGTCCAGAAGCTTGATTTTTCTCAATGTAATCTGAATTGATCAACTGACATGAACTAATTCATGGAAACTCTCAAGGCACTTACTCTTTAAACGTCATTTTATAATTTTACAGATTATATTTTTATGTTACCAATCCATGTATTTTGAAAATGACAACTAGGTGCGGTGGCACATGCCTATAATCCCAGCTGCTCGGAAGGCTGAGTCTGGAGGATCACAAGTTTGAGGATAGACTGGGCAATTTAGCAAGACATTGGGTCAGAATAAAATAAGGAGGGCTGGGGATGTACCTCAGTGGCACAGCACCCCTGGTTTCAATCCCCAGTACCAAAAAAAAATGGGGGTAAAATTAAAGATGTATCCAGTTGTCCTGACTCCATTTTTCTAAACTATTATCTTCGGGTGTTGTTGGTGGCGGCTTCATCTCATATTGAGGGTGCAAACAACCCCGGCACCAGTAGGACCTGCAAAACCAGACCTGCAACATGTATATGCATACCTCCAGGCTCCTCAGGTTTGTTCATCCCCTTTATAAATCCTCCTACCTCACCTTCCCAAATTGCTGGGATTATAGGCTTGTGCCACACCACCCCTCATCTTTTTTTTGTTTATTTTTTGTATTTGTTTTTGAGTGGTGGGTATTGAATCCAGGTCCTTTATAATCCTGTTGGCAGTACAGGTAAAACAGTTTTCTAGACTAGTTGTCTTCTTGGGTTGACCATACAGAAAATTCCTTCATTGCTTTACCATCGTGTCTCTCTTTGTTGTTTTGACTCTAGACGTGGCAGGTGACCAGACCTCATATCCCCAGAGTCAGGCCACTGGCCTAGGACTCTGGCAACTGGTCTATCTTTCTATATACATGCTTCTCATGAGAAAGTGTATAGGAGAAAATGGCCAAAATACTAATTCTGGAGGATTTCTAAGTTCTGGGACTGTAATGGAAAACAAAGTTGAATAAAGGTTAATGTAGAAGCTGTTTATTATCTCTTGCTAAGGTTTATGTATTTGCAATAGAGGTGGAAAGGGATTGCTTCCCCTAATACGAAAGTAGTGATTCTCAAAATCTATCATGTATCAGAATCATGGAAAGGACTTATTAAACGACTACTGTTTAGTTAAAACACAGGGTTCCAGATTCTCTATGTCTACAATTAGATTGGAGGATTTTCTTTTCTCTCTCTCTACAGTTCTGGCGATGGAACCCAGGGCCTCGTGTATGCTAGCACTCTTTTCACTGATTTATAACTGCAGCCCCAAGTATTTTCATTTTAAAAAAGTTCCCATGTTACAGGCGATGGGACTACACTTCGAGAAAATTGCACTAGAATTGACAGATATCTGGTCAACTGGTAGGTTGGCAGGACATAATATTTTCCCCCAGTACTGGGGACTGAACCCAGGGCACTCCACCACTGAGCTATATCCACAGTCATTTTTTTTTTTTAATTTTTTTTAGTTGTAGATGGACACAATGTCTTTATTTTATTGTTTTGTACGTGGTGCTGAGGATCGAACCCAGGGCCTCACGCATGCAAGGCAAGCGCTCTACCGCTGAGCTACAATCCCAGCCCTCCACAGTCATTTTTATTTTTTGTTTTGAGACAGGGTCTCACTGAGTATCCCAGGCTGGCCTCAAATTTGCAGTCCCCCTGTCTCACCTTACTGAATTACTGGGATTACAGACCTGTGCCACAGCACCTAGCATCTTTTTTGTTTGTTTGTTTGTTTGTGCTGGGTATTGATCCAGGTCCTTGTACATGCTCTACCACAGAGCACTGAGTTACATCCTAGTCCCTGGCAGAATAATTTTGATTTTTAAGAAGAGCTGTCTTAAGAAGGAAGCAGGCATGATATTATTGATTCAGTGACAAATGGGCATAAGACTAGGGGAGCAGGAATTATGAGTTGAAGATGATGTAATATATTCTTTGAACTCATTCCTGGTACAATCCACCTGGTAAAATATTTAGGTCCAAATTTTAAATTGGAGGGAGAGTAAAATGTAGAAAACTGTTTCACTAATACTGGAAAATATTAAGGCTAAAATAAAAGGGGATAAAAGTTATTTCCCCCATTCACCACCATTATGTATCTTTAACATCAGCAGGACAAACTTGGTGGAATATCATAGGATTGGATTTGTTTCTGAACAGGCGTAGGACTCCTCATGGGGGTTCAAGGAAATAATTGAGTCAGGGATGTGCTATGCAGAATGCTGGAGATTTTGCAAGCAGTTAAAGGCCAAATCCAGGGCCAATTGAGTTACATGGAAACCCTTGATTTTAACTCAGAATTTTCTCATATGATGAATACAAAGCCGAAATGAAATAAAGTTATATATGCCTTATACCCTTGCAATCTTCTGCTCAGAGCTGATGTTGATGCAGCTAACAATAAAGAACTATCAATTCGCCTGTAATCCCAGCACTTAGGGAGGCTGAGACAGGAGAATCACGAGTTCAAAGCCACCCTCAGCAATGGCGAGACGCTAAGCAACTCAGTGAGACTCTGTCTCTACATAAAACACAAAATAGGGCTGGGGATGTGGCTCAATGGTCGAGTGCCCCTGAGTTCAATCTCCAGTAGCAAAAAAAAAAAAAAAATCTATCAATTCAATTTAAAATTTTAGATGGACACAATGCTTTTATTTATGCATTTTTATGTGGTGCTGAGTATCGAACCCAGCGCCTCACACTTGTGAGGTAAGTGCTCTACCACTGAGCTACAGCCCCAGCCCCTATCAATTCAATTTTAGTAGTCCATCAAAATGATAACAACAAGATTTTAAAATTATAGCTTTTATAGGTTTACTCAGAATAAACTGAAAAAGAACATAAGCAGGGTAATAATCACAAATTACAGATATTATGTGAAGTGGTATAGAGAAATGACTAGGAGTGGTCACAGAGGAGACACAGAAAGCAAAGGGATGTGTAATATCAGCAGCACTTGACAGTTGAGCTAATAATCAGTAAACTGGGGTAAAAATCAAAGATGATACCGAATTTTCTGTCACAGCTGCTAAGACTTCTGATTCAACTAAGAAAAACAATCTTTTTTTTTTTTTTTTTGTACTAGTGATTGAACCCAGGGGGACACTACCACTGAGCTACATCCCCAGCTCTTTTTGTTTCATTTTGAGAAAGGGTCTCACTAAGTTGCTGAGGCTGGCTTTGAACTTGCAATCCTCCTGCCTCAGCTTCCTGAGTCTCTGAGATTAGAGGCATGGACCACCATGCTTGGACTAGAAAAACAGAATTTTGAAAGAATAATCAGATCTGGGAATGAATCTTAGTAGTACTGCCCATGCTTAGCATACACAGGCTCTAGGTTCAATCCCTAGTACCACAAAAAATAAGTAAGAGAGTAATCATTTTGAAAGTGGGAGGTTTCTTTTTTTCTTTTTTTTAAATTTTAAGCCTTAGGCAATACTCAGTCTATGATTTAATTTTTTTAGTTTTTTACTTTTTTTTCTGTAATGGGGATTGAACCCAGTAGTTCTGTACCATCCCTTTTAATTTTGTGACAGGGTCTCAACAAATTGCTGAGATTGGCCTCAAACTTGTGATATTCCTGCCTCGGCCTCCAAAATTGAAGGGATCATGGGTATGTGCCACGATAATTTAAATCCCTTGGCTCAGCCTGTGATTCAAATTAGGAGAATATAACTTAATTCACACACTAAAAGGTTTTTTCCTCATTTGAATGGTTACAGTATTTACTGCTCGTACTGCTCATTTACTATTAAGAGACTTACATTCTCAGTGATCATTTTATGTGAATGTCTTATTTCCAAAAACAAATTTTCAGTCCTAAATACCATTTTATATGTGTATGACCCATACCTATTCTTACACTATCAATAACTATATGCCAACTAAGCACACTTTACTGATGCATATGGTTCAGCTATCCTTTGAAAAACATAAAAGAGGTATTAAAAATTATAGATAATATTCTATGACAGAAAAGGCTAGGATGTCACTGAACAATGAAAAGGAACTAGAAGTAACCCTTGGAAATTAAACACATAAAGAAAAAAGAGCGGCTGGATTTGTGGCTCAGTGGTAGAGTGCTTGTCTCACATGTGTGAGGCACTGGGGTCGATCCTCAGCATCACATAAAAATAAATAAATAAAGGTATTGTGTCCATCTACAACTAAAAAAAAAAAGTTAAAAAACAAAACAAAAAAGAGGCAGCCACCATGGCACATGTCTATAATCCCAGCTACTCAGGAGGTTGAGATGGAAAGATGAAAAGTTTAAGGCCAGCCTGGGCAACTTGGTGAGACCTGCCTCAAAATAAAATAAAGGGTTGTGGGTGTAGCTCAGTAGTATAGTATTTTCCTGGCACATGCAAGACACTGGGTTCAAGTCCCAACACTTAAAAAAAAAAAAGAGTAAAAGAGTAACAAAGAAGAGATAAGAATTATCAAATGAATAAAAATAGAACATTTCCCAGAACTGAAAGACATAAATTTTTACATTGAGAGTAGTGGTCACCAAGTATTCAGTCTAAAGAATATAACAAAAACCACACAAGGAAATATTTTTGTAACATCTTTATTAAATGCATCTTAAATTTTTATTAGAGCACTATAATTACACATAGTAGGTGAGTTTATCTCAACAATATTATACATGAATGGAATCTGACCCACTCCATTTCAGTCCTTGTGCCCTGCAACCCTTCACTCTATTGATCTTCCCTTTGCTCATCCATTATCCATCCTTGATTGTTGCTTTCCACACACATATAAAGGTGAAATTTCCTGTGGTATATTTATATATTACATAACATGATTTTGTTAAATTAATTTTACATTTCCTCTCCTTTCTCATCTCTCCTCCTTCCCTATCTCCTTTTTCTACTCTACTGATCTTCCTTATGTCTTTATGATATGATCCTCTCCAATTTCTTTTCCTCATTTTTTTTTATCTTCCATATATGAGAGAAAACAATTATTTTCATCAGATTTTTCATTACTGTGGCTAAAAGACCTGACAAGAATAATGTAGAGGAGGAAATATTAATTTGGGGCTCACAGTTTCAGAGGTCTCAGTCCATAGATGGTTTGCTCCTATTGCTCTAGGCCCAAGATGAGGCAGAACATCATGGTAGAAGAGTGTGGTGGAGAAAAACAGTTCAGGACATGGCCACCAGGAAGTAGAGAAAGACTGCAGACTAGGTACAAAATATAAACCCAAAGGCATGACCCAATGACTCACCTCTTCTAGCTATACCCTATGTACTTATAGTTACAACCTAGTTAATTCATTCAAGCAAATTAATGCACTGATTATGCTAAGGTTCTCATAACCCAATCATTTCACTACTGAACTTTCTTGCATTATCTCACACATGAACTTTTGAGGGATCTCATATCTAAGCCATCACAACATTCAACCTTTGATTTCTGAGTCTGACTTATTTCACTTAGCATGTTTTGCATTTCCATTCATTCACTGCAAAATTCCATATTTTCATTTTTCTTTATGACTGAGTAAAATTCCATTATATGTGTTTTTCATCTATTGGGAGACATTTTTTCTTTCTTTCTTTTTTAATATTTTTAGTTGGACACAATACCTTTACTTATTTATTTATTTATTTATTTATTGGTATCAGGGGTTGAACTCAGGGATACTCAACCACTGAGCCACATCCCCAGCCCTATTTTGTGTTTTATGTAGAGACAGGGTCTCACTGAGTTGCTTAGTGCCTCGCTGTTGCTGAGGGTGGCTTTGAACTCGCGATTCTCCTGTCTCAGCCTCCCAAAGTGCTGGGATTACAGGCATGCTCCACCGCGCCTGGCTCTTTATTTATTTTTATGTGGTGCTGAGGATCAAACCCAGTGCCTCACATGTGTGAGGCAAGTGCTCTACCACTGAGCCACAACTCCAGCCCAGGAGACATTTTCTTAATTCATGAATCTATTGAGAGACATCTAGGCTGATTCCATAATTTGGCTATTGTGAATTGTGCTGCTATAAACATTAAAGTGGCTAGTTCACTATATATCTTATTATAGTTATTTGGGATAAATATTGAGGCGTGGGATTGCTGTGTCATGTGGTTCCATTCCTAGTTTTCTGAGCAGTTTCCATACTGTCTTCCAGACTGTCTTCTTGCAGTCCCACCAACTGATAATATGTGAGTATACCTTTTCCCCTCACATCCTCACCAGCATTTATTATTTGTATTCTTGATAATTGCCATTCTGACTGAAGTGAGGTGAAATTTTAGTATAGTTTTGATTTGCATTTTTCTGATTGCTAGAGATGTTGAACAGTTTTTCATGTATTTGTTGGTCACCTGTGATTCTTCTTTTAAAAAATGTTTGTTTAGTTCTTTTGCCCATTTATTAATTATTTGTGAGTTTATGTGTGTGTGTGTGTGTGTGTGTCTGTTAAGATTTTGGAGTTTTTTGTATATTCTGGATATTAATCTTTGCAGCTGGCAAAGATTTTGTCCCATTCTTTAGGCTCTTTGTTCACATTCTTGTCTCCTTTGCTGTGCAGAAGCTTTCTAATTTGATGGCATCCCACTTATTGATTCTTGTTTTTATTTCTTGAGATTTAGGGGTGTCATTAAGGTGCCTGCACCAATTTGATGGAGTGCCGACCCTATGTTTTCTTCTAGCAGTTGCAAAACTTCTGGTCTAATACATAAGTCTTTAATCCATCTTGATTTGACTTTCACAGAAAGAAATATTAACTACTTAAATTTCAGAACATCAAGAATAAGAGGAAACTGTAAAGAAAAGATACAGGTTATATCCAGAGGTTTCCAGAATCATAATTATATTATCAGATTTGTCAATAATCTCCTAGAAGCTAGATTATAATGATTTCAAAATGAAGAAAACATATTTCCAACCTTGAATTTCACACCCAAACTATACAGGTCTATCTTTTAAATATTTTTAGTTGTAAATGGACACAATACTTTATTTTATTTATTTATTTTTATGTGGTGGTGAAGATCACATCCAGTGCCACACATGCTAGGCAAGCCCTCTACCACTGAGCTACAAACTCAGACCATAAGGGTCTTTTTTCCAAACATACAAGTTCTATAGAAATTTACTTCCCATGCACTCTTTTCTCAGGAATTTAATTAAGAATATGTTCCACCAAATCAAAGAAAGAAGATGACAAGATATTCAAGAAGTAAAGGCATTAACATAGAAGAGAGAATAAAGGAATCCCTTTAAAAAATTATGAAAAGAAATCCCAGAATGGTAGTTGTGAAGCAGGCTTATAAAACAAACAGTGGCACGGTGCTTGTGGTAGGGTGAGGCAGGAGGATCAAGGCCAGTCTGGGAAACTTAGCAAAATCCTGTCTCAAAATTAAAAGTAAAAAGTTCAATCCTCAGAGCTGGAAAAAAAAAAATCATGAAATAGCTGAGATGTTGAAACAAAAAGAGGAAAAATAGTGTGAGAAAATTAAATCCTCATCTTCCATAGAAATAAAGAAATAAATAAGAAATGTGTACAACATTTAAATGGAGAAATCAGAGTGTAATTGTGCTGCTTGGATATGGGGATAAGGAGCTAAAAAACAGCTGTGATTTGAAAGGGACTGCTTCTTAAGAACAGGATTTAAGACAGGTGCAGTGGTGCACGCCTATTCTCCCAGTGGCTCGGGAAGTTGAGGTAAGAGTTCAAAGCCAGCCTCAGAGCATAGCAAGGTGCTAAGCAACTCAGTGAGACCCTGTCCCTAAAAAAAAGTGCTGAGGATGTGGCTCAGTGGGTAAGCCCCCCTGCATTCAATCCCCGGTACCAAAAAACAGACAACAACAAAAACAAACAGTATTCAAAGGTGTGGAGGAATACAGCAGAGAACTACTTTGTTTTTATATAAGCTATTTAAATTTTAAGACTATTACATCTGGGGCTGGGGTTATGGCGCAGTGGTAGCGTGCTTGCCTAGCATGCAAGAGGCACTGGGTTCGATCCTCAGCACCACATAAAAATAAAATAAAGATATTCTGTCCACCTACAACTAAAAAATAAACATTTAAAAAAAAAAGACTATTACGTCTGTAACTTTAAAGAATAATCCTAAAAACTAGATGTGGTGGCAGAAACCTATATTCCCAGTTACTCCAGACACTGAGGCAGGAAGACTGCAAATTCAAGTCCAGCCTGGGCAACTTATCAAATATTGTCTCAATATTTTAAAAAGCAGCAGCAGGAGGCTGGAAATGTAGCTCAGGGGTATAGCACCCCTGGGGTTCAATCTCAAAAGTACTACAAATAATAATTACTAAAATTTGGGTAGTAACATTTTAACTTTAAAATGGCTTATCTTACCTCAAAGATGAGGTAAAAATACATATAGAGCAAAAATAAGACATTACTTAGTTTATTATCTTTTTGTCTCTGGTACTGTCCTTAGATGCCATTCTCTTCCTCCATTTAAAAAACAAACTTGTATATTTATTTCTCTTTTTTTAAAAATTACTTAATGTTTTGGTGCTAGGGATTGAACTCAGGGCCTCCAGCATGGCTCTACAACCGAGTTACAGCACCAGCCCAACTATGCACATTTTTATGAACTCAAAAATTACATATATTCTTTCCACTCTTCATCTTTTTTTTTTTTTTGGTACTGGAGATTGAACTCAGGGGTACTCGACCACTGAGCCACATCCCCAGCCCTATTTTGTGTTTTATGTAGACACAGGGTCCCACTGAGTTGCTTAGCACCTCGCCGTTGCTGAGACTGAGCCATTGCTGAGACTGAGCCATTGCTGAGACTGGCTTTGAACTCGCGATTCTCCTGTCTCAGCCTCCCTAAGTGCAGGGATTCAGGCTTGCGCCTCCGCGCCCGGCTTCCACTCTTCATCTTGACCTATATAATTGTTGACAACATTGAAAAATTGGTTCTGCTTCCTTTTGTTGTAAACAATTTTTAAAATTATGAATGTGAACATTCGACACATACACTAATAAAAGTCTACCAGAAAAAGTATAGGTTTTTCCCAGTGGGTTTCTGTTGTTATTGTTGTTGTTTGATACTGGAGATTGAACTTGGAGTGCTTTACCACTGAACTACATTCTCAGTCCTTTCTATTTTTGAGACAGGGTCTTACTAATCACTGGCCTTGAACTTGCGATCCCGGGCCTCTCAAGCCTCTGGGATTACAAGCATGCACCACTGTGCCCAGTCCAAGCAAGGTTTTTGAAAAATGGTGAAGGGCTATTATTTGAGGTATGTTCCATGATTTTTGGATCTATGTGTGGTTTAATGGACTATATATGATTCACCATTTATTTGATTTGTTTATATAATAAATTAACCTATAACCTTTATAGATCTTCTTACATTTGAGAAAACAATACTAAATTTGAATTTCTTGAAATTTGTAATATTCTCATTCGTACTTCAAGGCTTTAAGTACTGTAATGTGTTTAATCCTGCAATATTGGGGGGAGGGGAAGGCAGTGCTGGGGATCAAACCCACAGCTTTAGCATATTTAACATTTGCAATTCTTAGAGAAAAAAATCAAATTTAACAACAGAAATTTATTGCTTATGGATCAATTTCGACACCAAATGCACACAAAGTTCCTAAATTCAACATTCTGAAGAAACTTTATATTATCTTTTCTGATTTTTCGGCTAAGAGTTGGATAGATGTCATGCCAACGTTAAAAAGGGAAGAAGCTCCATCTTCTTCACACTTCAGACACCATACTTACCAAGCAAGTATTAAAAATATAGCAAAAGCTGAGTGCAGTGGTGCACGCCTGTAATCCCAGTGGCTCGGGAAGCTGAGGCAGGAGAATCCAAGTTCAAATCCAGCCTCAGCAATTTAGCGAGGCCTTAAGCAACTCAGCGAGACCCTGTCTCTAATATAGTATAAAAAAGGGCTATGGATGTGGCTCGGTGGTTAAGCGTCTCTGTATTCAATCCATGGTACCAAAAAACAAACAAACAAACCAAGAGACTGAAGATGTAGCTTAGTTGTGGAGCACTTACCTAAAAGGCCCTGGGTTTGATTCCCAACACTTAAAAACAAAAACAACAACAAAAAACCCCCAGCAATTCCCCGGAAGATATGAACTCTGCTGTCCACAGTGGCATCCTCAATGATAGAAACAGTACCCACCAACATACTTGGTACTAAAATGTGCTGAAGAATGAATAAAACAATACTTTGTAATGTTGGCTACCTTCTCTAACCAAAAGAGTTACAAATATATCACATTCTATTCTGTGTCAGAGTTTTTTTGATTTTTTTTTTTTTTTTTTTTTTTTTTTTTTTTTTTTGGTGTTTCTGAGAATTGAACTCAGGACCACGGGCATGCTAAGGAAGCTGCTCTAGCCACTGCACTACATCCTCAACCCTTTTTATTTTGAGACGGGGTTTCACCAAGGTGGAGGCTGGCGTCAAATTTGTGATCTTCCTGCTTCAGCTTCCCGGAAGAGCTGGAATTACAAGCAAGAGCCAGAATCAATACGTCAGATTGTTAAAGATCTGTCTCGTAATTTTGTGTCCCCAGAGCCAGGGGAAGTGGGGAGTTCGGGGAATGGTCCTTTTCTGGGAGGGGTCCACCTTGTTACCAACAAAACTTCCAGACTACTCTGTCAGTTCTCTTTGAAAACTGCATGGTCTGAAGAGTAGTCAATTCTTATTAGGAAAAGTCACATTTTTCAGGAGCGCTTCCCATTCCATGCAAAATGACGCCAAAACCAAAACCGCAGACTTGACTAATTTGAACGCAAACAAATTTATTATTACTGGCCCAAATTACCCACTTGCTTTTGCTGCGCAGGCCAATATCCACAACCAAACTGACGCCTCCTATAGGGCGAACGTCGCACCAGTAGCCTGTGGGAAGTGCAGCGATTCTCAGCCAGAACAGGGAGAATGAAATTTGTGCACTGCAGTAACCCAAGCACCTCGAGTAGATCTCCGCCTTTAAAATCTGCATTCGGTAAGAAATGCTGTAAATTCTGCATATTACAAGGTGGGGAAACAAGTCTCCCGAGCCCGTCAAGGACAAGCTCTTCTCCAAATGCTACAACCAACTCCAGCCTCCCCCCGGATCAGACCCACACACGACCCAGCTCTGAAGGTTCACAGCCAAGGGTTCAGCAGCCGCCAGCGCCGGCCTTGAAAGCAGCGGCGCGGCGGTGGGGCTGCCCCGGAGTTCAACTTCCGGCCACAGAGTGAGAGGATGTTTTCCTACTGGAACAGAGGCCGCGGGGACGCGCCCTGGCCACGCCCCCAGCCACGCCCGCCACGCCTGGCCTTCGGAGCTCAAGCCCCGACCGCACGCTGGAGGGACTGGGCTGCGTGGGCAGCTGCTGCAAGATTCGCCTACGCCCCGCATAGTTCTGTAGCTAGGAGGCACGCCCCGAGCGGGCGGAGGGCGCGGCGGCGCGCGCGCGGTCCCGGTGCCCTCCCCGGTGACGTGCTTGGCCAGGCCCGCGCTAGGGCGCTGTAACTGCCAGTGCCGCTGTCATGGCGTCGGAGGCGCTGGCAGAGGAGAGCTGGCCGCGGTCTCTATAGAGCGAGGGGCGGGCGGCCGGGTATGGAGAGCGGCCCCGACAGCCTGCTGCCGCTAGAACACGGGGTGGCGGCCGGGCCAGCGCCGGGAACAAGTTCTCCGCCGGAAGGACTACAGGAGACCAGGCTTGCAGCTGGGGATGGTCCTAGAGTATGGGCGGCGGAGAACGGCGGCGGGAATGGGCAGGGGGCGGCGGCTGCCAGAAGCCCCCCAGACTCAGCTTCTTCCACGGGCTCTCAGACTCCTGGATTCTGCAGCCCCTTCCCGAGCTTGGACTTGAAGGAGAGCATTTTGGAGAGTCCTACTGCCCCGAAGGCGCCTCTGAGAGGGCAGCACAAGGTGACCGCCTCACCCGAGACAGCCGAGGCCGGAGCGGGCCATGGGTTGGGTCCGGCTGGAGACTCGGGGGCCCGCCCGGATCCTGCCGGCACCTGCCGAGCCGAGCTGGCAGCCGTCGGCTCCGAGGAGCCCCGCAGCGCCGGCGGCCTCAGCAGCAGTTGCAGCGACCCGAGCCCTCCTGGGGAATCGCCAAGCCTGGACTCCCTAGAGTCGTTCTCTAACCTGCATTCTTTCCCCAGTAGCTCCGAATTCAATAGTGAGGAGGGAGCTGAGAACAAGGTTCCTGAGGAGGAGGAGGGCGCGGCAATGTTGCCTGGGGCTGCCCCTCTGTGCAAAGAGGAGGAGGAGGAAGACACCGCTCAGGTGTTGGCAGCCTCGAAGGAACGCTTCCCGGGACAATCTGTGTATCACATCAAGTGGATCCAGTGGAAGGAAGAGAACACACCCATCATCACCCAGAATGAGAATGGACCCTGCCCATTGCTGGCCATCCTCAATGTTTTGCTTCTGGCCTGGAAGGTACATTCTGCAGCTTTCTACTTCCTACCGTTTCTGGGGAGGGGCAAAAAGGGGTGAGGAAGCTATTGCTTGTCAGCTGATGGCTTCCTCCTTGCTTCATTCATCAGTCCCCTTTTCTTCTTGGATGAAATTCATTCCAGGAATCCCCTGTTGAAAGAATGTTCATATTCATATGTTTATCATATATGTGTATAGCGTATATATATGATATATCCCGTGTATGTGTATATACATATATAATACATATATATGTGTATACACACACACATCTATCTCAGGAAGAATTGCACTTAACTTCATATCTGTTTAGTAGTGTTTAAATAAGAGTTCAACATTCAGCTGAAATGTAGTGGTTGATATACTGTACTTACAAACAAGTATGGTTTAAACCACCCTAAACCTAAGGTTATTTTTAACCTATGTTTTCCTATATTATTGCTTTGTACTGGCTCTGTAACCTAGGCAAAAAACTGAAGTTGGAAAAGATGATTCTTAGAATTTACCATCAATCCATGATATCATGGAATAAGTTTTGATGGTTATGTTTAGTCTAATTTTCAACTAATTCTCGCCCTATTTGTATACTTAAGGGAATGGTGATAAGGAAGATGTGGCCCTTTAGAGAAATTCCACTTAAGAAAAAGCATTGATCTGAGACCCAATTACCATAATTTCTAAGTTTTCAAAGACTTGATTTCATTTTATACATGATTTTTACTTGCCTCATTTCTTTGGCTCCTCTTAAAAGGTTTGTCATTATTGCTAGTAATCATACATAAGAATGTATTGAGGGAGCCAAAACTCTTAATAAATAAAAAATATGTATATATGTAAGGTAATGGACAAAAAAGGGAAGGGTAAGTATGTTGAAGACTCAGAATGAGTAACTTGTAACCTGTGTCTTATTTAAGTTATCAGTTTGGAGGTGCTGAGAAATTGCATCTCATACCACCTATTTTACTTTCAAAATGATAATTATATCTATAGATAAAATGTTCTCTAGGAAAATAATAGCTTGGATTATTCTGATCAATTAGGAAGAAAATCAAGTAAAGGAGATAATATTTATATATGCTTTATCTTCCTATTGCTAACAAGGTTGATACAAAGGAAATAATATTTAGAATCCTTCCCAATATTATCTGGTTTATAATGACACTTCCATGTTTTGAGTGAAGACCGTGCCTGCTCTTTTTTTTTTTGAAGGTACTGGGTATTGAGCCCAAGAGCACTCTGCCACAGAGCTGTGTCCCCAGCTCCTTTTTTTATTTTTAATTTTGAGACAGGATCTCACTGATTTGCTGAAGCTGATCTCAAACTTGCAATTCTTCTGCTTTAGCCTCCCAAGTCACTGGGATCACAGGCATGTGCCCTGGTGCCCAACCAGTGCCTGCTCTAGAAGAGCTGTCAAGATATTTGGGAATGCTGTGTTTACTTGAAATTATCAAAGAATACTAAATATTAGGTCATACAGAACAAAAGGGAATGCACTAGATACTCAAAAAAAAGAAATTTTCCTTTGGTTTGGCACAGTCCTAGAAAGCTTCATGGGATTAATAGGTCTTTTTTTTTTTTTTTTTAAATATTTATTTTTTAGTTGTAGGTGGACACAATATTTTATTTTTTTTATGTGGTGCTGAGGATCGAACCCAGTGCCTCCCACGTGCTAGGCGAGCACGCTACCACTGCGCCAAATCCCAGCCCCGGATTAATAGGTCTTGAACCAAGCTTTTAAGGAAAAAAAGATTTAGGATAACAGGGAAATGTAATTCCTGTGGGAGAAGAATATAAACAAAAGGAATGAAAATAGAATGGATAGTGTGTCTGTGTGGATGTGTTTGGTAGAAATGGTAATGTTTATATTGGTAAGTTCATATTGAAGAATAATAAAAAGTAAAAAGGTATAGAAGACCGACTTGAAGGAGGCCTTTGACCAGGGAATGAAAACTTGATTCTGTGAGCCATTCTCTGTTGTAGGAAGGAATAACTATTAATTTCCTTTAAGCTTTTCTCTCTTCTTAGTTTCCATATAGTACTGCAGAACTTCAAAGGAAGAAGCAAATACTGTGTGGCCTGGAGTACTTGGGGATAGATGAGCTTTGAAATGACTGAAAGATGGATTTGAGTGTATGATCACACCTTTGGGTTCCCACTATGTGAAAGTTACTACAGAAATGCAGAGAAGAGTACAAAACAAATTTGTCTTCGTGCAACTCACTATGTAGTGAGGAGGCAGACATATAAACAATAATTGCAGAGCAATGTGATAAAGTCTAATGTATTATGAAAATATAGAGAAAAGGGTAATTGAGGATGCAAGGGAAACTTTCATAGAAGAGATCCTATGAACCAGGTTTGTAGGATGAATGAGAAAAGGCTTCTGGGCAAAGGGTGTATTCAAAGATGCTAAAACTTTTAGAAAAGGGTTTGTTCTGTTTGGGACCTCCAACCTTGACTAAAGTACAGTGGAGGAGGGAAAGAGGAAGAGCAAGAAAGAAAATTAATAGGTCTTGTTAGGCTGTGAATGAGCAGGCATGCAAATGAATTTGAAGATTATTTTGTAAATAATAATGTAGTTCTCAGTCTTTTTTCTGCATCTAGTTTATGTGCATAAAAATGAGTCATCAGTAATCATTGACTGATAGGGAGATGGATAAAAGAAGCAATGTAAAGCAGTAATCTCAAAGTAAACCAGGAATTCTAGAGGTCAAAACTATCTTCATAATAATACTATGATGTTATTTGCCTTTTTGAAGTGTCAGAGTTTTCTAGGCTACATGATTGGTGATAAATTGTGCTGACAGTTAATGGAATGTGTCTATATATTTTTGTGTTTTACATTTTTCTCAGTTTTGCCAGGCATGGTGGCACACACTTATAATCTCATTGGCTCCAGAAGCAAAGGCAGGAGGATCACAAGTTTGAGGACAGCATTGTCAACTTAGTGAGATTTGCTTTTTCTTTCTTTCTTTCTTTCTTTTTTTTTTTTAATTCTAGGGATTCAACCCAGGGGCGCTTAACCACTGAGCTTCATCCCCATGCCTCCTTATGTTTTATTTAAAACAGGGTCTCACTAAGTTGCTGAGGCTGGCTTTGAACTTCTGTTCTTCCTATCTCAGACTCCCAAACAGCTGGGATTTCAGACGTGTGCCACTGCACCTGGCTTTAGTGAGACCCTGTCTCAAAATAAAAAATGAGGGCTGGGGATGTAACTCAGTGGTAGAGTTACAACCCTGAGTGCAGTCACCAAGACTGAAAAATGTTTTTTTCCTTTCAGTTTTAATTTCCAATATGGTAAATATTAATAGATAAAATCCACATAGACAAAAACTCTTTGGGATCCTCACTAATTTTTTATACCGTAAAGGAGTCTGAGGACAAAAAGTATGGAAATGTTGGAACAGAGAAAATAGTAAATAGTATGTGAAAGTATTTGTCAAATATTAAAGGGCTTATCACTAAGAGTGTTTAGACTTTGTATACACCTGATAATAGACCTGAATAATGGCTGAATAGAGAAATAAAATAATGAAAGTGGTCATATATATGTATGTTTGCATGCACGCACACACACATACACACACTTTTTTTTTTTCCTGCAGTGTTGGGGAAGGAACTCGGGGCCTTATGCATGCCAAGCATATCCTCTCCCACTGAACTACATCCTCAGCCCCACTCTTTTATTGAATCCAGGGCCTTGTGCATGCTAAAGCAGGAGGCTCAACCACTAAGCTATGTCCTCAGTCCCAAAAGTGGTTTTTTAATTTGAAATTAGGATAGACATAAGATTGTAGTGAATGTAATAGAAAAAATTAATAAGGATAGCTTTTTTGTTTGGTTTATTTTAGCTGTGCTGGGGGTCAAATCCAGGGCCTAGCACATGCTAGGCAAATACCACTGAGCTACATCCCCAGCCCTATGGACAGCTTTTTTTTGGATACATAATTATTTGCTTTGCCTTTTCTCTTTGAAGAAGGAAAGTACCAGTTCCAGTGATGAATTTATCACTAACTAGATATAAGAAACGAAGGCTGCCATTTGCCATGACATATGCTTATAGTCCCAGCTACTCAGGAGGCTGAAGCAGGAGGATCCCAAGTTTAAGGCCAGCCTGGGCAACTTGGCAAGACTCTGTCTCAAAAATAAAGTTTTAAAGAAGGCCTGGGGGTGTAACTCAGTGGCAGAACACTTGCTTAGCATGGGCGAGGTCCTGAGTTCCCTAGTACCACCAAAAAAAGAAAGGAAAAGAAACAGTGAAGGAGATGACATTCTTTTTTTTCAAATCTGGATAATACCTGTTGGTTTGGTCTTTCATAAGATAGGAAAGGTGTAAATGCAATCATTTTAGATAGGAAAGTTGATGCCAAAGTTTGCTTGTGTCAAGTTAGAAATGTCTAATAGAGGGACATAAAAATATGCCTCCAGAAGCATGGACTGGGTCTCAGGAAAGACTCAAAATTAAAGAGATTGAATTTGGGGATTATTGCCTAGATCTAAGTGTGCTATATATGAGAATAAATGAATTCTCCATGGAAAAGTGATAAGCTGTAGTTCTCAATATTTTTCTGTCTCAACATATGTGCTCAATTACAAATTGCCAACAGAAGCATCCTACCTACCTTGCCTCTATTCCCCATTTCCTCCTTCACCCCATTTTCCAACAGGTAAAGAGAAAACAGGAATAAAGGTTTAAAAGGTGTGTTAGAAGTGAGAGAATAAAAAAAGATCAGCACATGTACAATTTGAAATGTGGAATGAGAAGTAGAAATAGGACAGTGTCATGAGAGTAGTCAGGGAGAGAAAATGTAATAGAAAAGTGGTTTCTTAATCATTGTCAAATGCAACAGAATCAAGGAACAGATGGAGCAGGAAAGATTTTGCCAAAAAGGACAGGTGTGGGGACAAGGTCACTGAAAAGAGAGGAAATACAGATCTTCAGAATAGGTGGTACAGTCTCTTTAGAAGAAAGGAATACCAATTTCAGTTTCTGAAGAATTGGGACAAGGATGACAGACTGGTCATATTAATATAGTGAGATAGATGGAGTGTGGAACCTCATATTTTCCATTGTGGCAGAGTAACTATTGAACTCATTAGTAATTAAGGAAAGAAGGAGAAAGATAAAGCATTGAGGGGATAGATTTTATGAGAGAATTATTTATTTTGCATTTTGGAGAAGTTTCTTTCTTTCTTTTTTTTTTTTTTTTTTTTTTGTATTACAAATTGAACCTAGGGGCACTTAACCACTGAGCCACATCCCCAGCCCTTTTTATTTTTTATTTTGAGACAGGGTCTCACCAAGTTGCTTAGGGCCTCACTAAATTGCTGAGGACTTGCAATCCTCCTGCTTTAACCTCCCCAGTAGCTGGAATTTCAGGCATGCACCACCACACCCAGTTTAGGTAGCCTTTAAAAGCTTTTGGTATGTCAGTTTTGCTTTTTTTGTAGTTTGTTTTTTTCTCCAGTAGGTCTCTTGTACCTGGAAATAGGAGCAGAAAGAATGTCTGGTTAGTATTTTCAGAGTGTGAGCTTTTCAAGGGTTGATTCACAGAAGGCAAGTGAAATTAGAGTTTTTTGTTTTTGTTTTTATTTGTTTTTTTGGTACTGAGGATTGAACTCAGGGGCACTCGACCACTGAGCCACATCTCCAGCCCTATTTTTTGTGTTTTATGTACAGAGTCTCACTGAGTTGCTTAGTGCCTCCCCGTTGCTGAGGCTGGCTTTGAACTTGTGATTCTTCTGTCTCAGCCTCCTAAAGTGCTGGGATTACAGGCATGCCCTAGCTGAAATTAGAGTTTTAAGTGAAACAGTTAATCTATTCCTTTAAGAAAGGATGGAATCATGAGAAAATCAATAGACTGAACACATCAGGAGGATTTGAGTGATTAAGAGGAAGTAAGTGCAGTGGTTCTGGATGAGAGATGACAGTTAAAATTATCAAACGAGAGTAAGTAGTGAGTTTAAAATACTGGCTTGCCGGGTGTATGGTACATACCCATAATCCCAGCTACTAAGGCTAAAGCAAGAATATTGAAAGTTTAAGGCCAGCCTGGGCAATTTAGCAAAACCCTGCCTCAAAATTTTAAAAAAAGGCTGAGAATGTATCTCAATAGTAGAGTGCTCCTGGCTTGAATACCCAGTACCACAAAAGAAAAAGAAAAGCTATTGATTTAGTACTGTTAGATTATCACTCATAATCTATTAAATAATTGTAATAATCCAACAAATCAAGAAAAGATCTATTCATTAAATTTAATGAAGAGTCAAATTTGTTAAACTGATACCAGGTAAAGTTACCCAAATTAATGTCTTAGAGTTTTTTTTTTTGTTTTTTTTTTTTGGTACCAGGGATTGAACTCAGGGGTACTCGACCACTGAGCCACGTCCCCAGCTCTATTTTGTGTTTTCTTTAGAGGCAGGGTCTCACTGAGTTGCTTAGCACCTCGCCATTGCTGAGGCTGGCTTTCAACTTGAGATTCTCCTCTGTCAGCCTCCCAAAGTGCTGGGATTACAAGCATATGCCACGGTGCCTGGCTAGACTGTATTTTTGTTGTGCTTCCTTGTTGTTTTTTATAGTTTAAAAAAATATTTAATTTTTTGCTATAAAATGTCATTTATGGTTATATTTGAGAGCTGACCTATGTAATTATTTGTGTTTATAAAAATTAACAAGCCAAAAGGAATGTAAAATGAGATGGGGTAGTGGCACAGTCCTGTGATCCCAGCAACTTGGGAGGCTAAGGCAGGAGGATTGCAAGTTTGGGGCCAGGTTGGGCAATTTAGTGAGACCCTGTCTCAAAATTTAAAAAAAAAAAAAAAAAGGCTGGGGATATAGCTCAGTAAGACCCTGGGTTCAATCCCCAGTACCAAAAGAGGAGCGAGGAGTTGTTATATAAAATAAATTTAGTTTCTTATGATAATGGCTTTATGTTATAAATGGTGAAGCTGGCTGAATGATGAGTATTTGATAGTTGAGTATGTTGCTACTTTTCTACCTTTGCACATGATTTAAACATTAAAAGCTTTTGCCCAAATACTTTTATGTTTGCAAAGATATTTAATAATAGGAGTCCCTATTTTCTCATACTTCTATTTTCTTTTAGACAGAATATTATAGATTCTGAGGCCAACATACACACAGAAAAGTTTCAATAGAACTATATTGTACATTATGATAGAGGACATATCATAGTGTTATAGTTATGTAGGTATTAGCATTTTAAAAAAAATTTTTTTTTATATTGATGGACCTTTATTTTATTCATTTATATGTGGTGCTGAGAATTGAACCCAGTGCCTCACATATGCTAGGCAGGCACTCTACCACTGAGCCACAACCCCAGTCCAGCATTTTAATAGAAGAATGAATTCAGTATTCTAATTTAAGATGCTGAAATACATCTAACCCTAACCCTTTTGGGTAAGGAATTCTTTTCCTCATTTTCTCTTTCTTTGCTTAGTATGAATTTAAACTCTCTCTTACTAAAACTATAAACTATCTTCGGTTAAATCAAGGGATGATTGCCAAAGTTATTAAGCAAGATTTTTGTATGTTAAGCTGGTTTCTTCACACATCATAGCTATAAACTTTAAGATGAGGATTAATTCATTTGATTCTGTAGACTATTTTAAAAGCTTAAGTTTTAAAAAAAAAAGAACAAAAATATACCTTACACACAAAAAGCAAGCCCATCATAAATTAAATCAAAATACATATTGAACTGAAAGAAATATTTGCCAGATGGTTTGTCTAAAGACTAATGTCTTAGTTTATCTAGAGGCTTTATAAATTAGAAAAAGAGCTGGGTGTGGTGGCACATGCATGTAATCCCAGTGACTATAAGAGGCTGAGGTAGGAAGATTGCAAGTTTGAGGCCACCCTGAACAACTGATGGAGACCCTGTCTCAAAATAAAAGATAAAAAGGACTGGGGATGTGGCTCAATGATTAAATGCCCCTCAGTTCAATGCCTGGTACCAAAGCAAATAAATAAATAAATAAATAAGAAAGAAGGAAAAAGATGTGCAACACCAAAAGGCCATTAACAGAAAATTTGAAGTTCAAATGGACATTTCCTCTGTCTCATTATCACCTACAAAGTGAGGCTCCATTAGTGTGAGTCTTGCCAGCAATGAGCTTTTGCCATTGTTCGTTTTTTCTTTTTTGGTACTGGAGATTGAACTCAGGGGCACTAGACCACTGAGCCACATCCCCAGCCCTATTTTGTGTTTTATATAGAGACAGGGTCCCACTGAGTTGCTTAGTGCCTCACCTTTGCTGAGGCTGGCTTTGAACTCACGATTCTCCTGTCTCAGCCTCCCTAAGTGCTGGGTTACAGGCTTGCACCACCACGCGCACGGCTTATTCTTGTCTTTTCTTTCTTTCTTTTCCTTCTTTTCCCTCTTTTCCTCCCTCCCTCCTTCCCTCCCTCCTTCCATTTCTTTTCTTTTCACCTTCCCTCCCTCCTTCCCTTCCTTCCTTCTTTCCTTTCATTTTTTTGTCTGTGGTGTATGTGTGTGTGCAGATACCTCTTTCTTCTAATGCTTTGCCTTTTCTCTGACTTGTAGGAACATTGCAGTCACACAAATTTTCTCATGTTATGTTTCCTAAAGTAAGCACAAAACTCTCTTGAGGTTTTCCAAGTATATTTATTACTTATAAAAAGGAAAAACAGATGGTGAACCAAAGGTTCTATCTTAGTCTCTGCCCACTCTCTTTTAAATATAGATCTTGTGAGAAGAGATTAAAAACTTCACACAATGGTGGGGTTTTGTTTACACAGATGATTTTAAGGAAAATTTCTAAATCTTTCATTGCTAGTCTTTCTCAAGCGCATAGGTAGATGAGAGCTGATGATAGTATGATAGTAATAGGGCCAGTGGGTGGTTGCCCTTACGTTAGTGATGTGTGCATTTTTTCCTCTGCCCTTGATATTAGTATTCCCTTTGGTGAAAAACTTTCCTTCTCCACTTCCAACCTTGTCTGTGGAGCCCCAGGTGAGGGTACAGTTGGTACCAACAATCGTAGGGCTTTGAATAATGTTAAGTATTCAATTGTTTTTGTGACCACTTAACTGTGCTATTTTATATGCATTATATATTTTTTCTCTTTTAATTTTTTCAAGTGCACCATGAAATCTTTATTTTATTTTATTTGGGGGGGGGTACTGGGGATTGAACTCAGGTGTACTCAACCCCTGAACCACATCCCCAGCCCTATTTTTGTGTTTTATATAGAAACAGGGTTTCACTGAGTTGCTTAGCGCCTCGCCATTGCTGAGGCTGGCTTTGAACTCACAATTCTACTAGCTCAGCCTCCCAAAGTGCTGGGATTACAGGCTTCCGCCACTGTGCCCGGCTGCATCATAAAATCTTTATGTAGATAGTTTCTATTTTGCATATTCAGAAAATTTAAGCTAAATAAAGTTTAAATAACTTGTCCAAGGTAGGATTATCACCCACTCCAGAACCAGATCTCTCAATGGAGATATTTGAGTGAAAAGATAAAGTTCAAGATACCAGTAAGCCTTGTGGACAATAAGTCCGGGGCAAAGCAGGATGGCATAACCAGTGACAGAGAATAGAGATAGACTTTGTGATTTATTAGACCAAGTCCCAGAGATCTAATACCAGACTCATTCTGATTTTTGCCCCTTGTGCTTTATGTCTTTGGAAATATCTGGCATTTCTTTTCTTCTTCTTTTTTTCTTTTTATTGCCATACTAGGAATTGAAACCAAAGCCTTTTGCCTGCTAAGCATGCACTCCACCATTGAGTTACATCCCCAGCCCTCTTTATTTTTATTTTGAGATGGGGTCTCACTAAATTGCTGTAGTTGCCCTTGAATTTGTGATCTTTCCTGCTTCAGGCTCCTTAGTAGCTGGGATTACAGGTGTGTGCCACCTTGCCTGACTAGTATATGACACTTCTAATTTCAGATTCTTTCTTGGGTTCTATAGTAAGTAAACTTGCCTTTGCCATCATAGTTTATAAACTACATTCTTAGCTATTTTTTTAAACATTTTTTTTAGTTGTAGATGACACAATTTCCTTATTTATTTGTTTTTATGTGGTGCTGAGTATTGAACCCAGTGCCTCACGCATGCAAGGCAAGCGCTCTACCACTGAGCCACAATCCCAGCCCCTTAGCTATTTTTTAATAATTAATCATTTCTATCTCTGCTGTTAACCTTGAAGCTTTCTCCATCTCTTACCTGGACTACCTCAGTTGTCTTCAGGCTGGTATGTTATCTTACCTGTTCCCATGTATCTTTTAAGCAATTAATGTGAAAGTTTCACTGTCTGGTTTTGTTTGTGGAGATTTTTCATCATGGCAAGCTTGCTGAACTTCTTAAATATGTAGTGCTGGGGATTGAACCCAAGGCTTAATAATGCTTTATTTTGCTAAAAATTCTCATTGTAACATCATCATTCATTGCTGTAAAACACTTTGAAGTGTCTATGATTTAAACTGTAATTTTTGTTGGTTTTAAATAGGCATTGGTATTGGAAGAAGGCATCTATATTATGATAAAAATTAATGAAGAAAGTGTTCAAATTAGCCTGAGTTTTGGGTTGTCTCATAAAATTTTTCAGATTTGAAATACTGGTGGCAAGTAGAAAGCCCTCAATTAGATTTACCAAAAAGTTGGGATTTTATTTATTTATTTGTTTGTTTGTTTGTTTGTTTGTTTTTGGTACCAGGGATTGAACTCAGGAGCACTCGACCACTGAGCCACATCTCCAGCCCTATTTTTTGTGTTTTAACAGAGTCTCACTGAGTTGCTTAGCACCTCACCCTTGCTGAGGCTGGCTTTGAACTCCTAATTCTCCTGTCTCAGCCTCCCAAAGTGCTGGGATTACAGGTTTATTTATTTATTTATTTATTTATTTATTTATTTATTTATCTATTTAAATATTTGTTTTAGTTGTAGATGAACACAATATCTTTATTTATTTTATGTGGTGCTGAGGATCGAACCCAGTGCCTCACGTATGCGAGGCGAGCGCTCAACCGCTGAGCCATAACCCCAGCCCCAGGTTTATTTATTTTTAAAATTTAAATAATTTTAATTTATTCCAGGTGCACTGGCACATGCCTGTAATCTCAGCGGCTTGCTAGGCTGAGATATCAAGTTCAAAGCCTCCTTGCAAGGAGGATCACGAGTTCAAAGCCAACCTCAGCAAAAGCAAGGTGCTAAACAATTCAGTGAGACCCTGTCTTTAAATAAAATACAAAATAGGGCCAGGGATATGGCTCAGTGGTCAAGTGCTCCTGAGTTCAATCCCTGGTACCAAAAAAACACATTTATTCCATTTTTGAGTCAAGGTATTTCTATGTTGCTCAGGTTGACCTTGAACTACAGGTCTCAAGCAGTCCTCCTGCCTCAGCATTCCAAGTATCTGAGATTACTAATAGTCTGAATTTTTAATATTTTTAAGTATAATAATTAATTTTAGTAATAAATGAATAGTACATATAAGAAATTAAAATATAAAAAATGATGTATAATAGCTTATAATACATTTTATTTGCTGGAGCCAGAATTTAAGGCATATTGAGAGAATCCATAAGTTTTTGAGTCCTTATTTTGAAAGGAGAGAAGGCTACCTTTCTTTTCATTTTCAGAAGAACAATGTCTTTACAATTTTAACTCAAAAAATCATGAATGTTTTAGATTCATGCTGAATACATTGATATGTGTATATATGTTGCATATTCAAAATCAGTGAAATTTGGGGCTGGGGTTATGGCGCAGTGGTAGCGTGCTCGCCTAGCACGCGGGAGGCACTGGGTTCGATCCTCAGCACCACATAAAAATAAAATAAAGATATTCTGTCCACCTATAACTAAAAAATAAATATTAAAAAAAAATCAGTGAAATTTGAACTAAGAAGAAATTATATTATTTAGTAATTCATTTTATCATAACTATCTCATTTCTCACTATCTATGGTGGATTGGATCCAGGACTCCCAAAGATGCTCAAGTCTTATATAAAATGGCATCATATTTGTATACAACCTATATGTGCATCTTCCTGTATACTTTAAATTATCTCTAGATTACTTATCATACCTAATAAAATATAAATGCTATGTAAATGTTGTCACACTATATTGTTTTGGGAATAATGACAATTTTAAAAGTCTGTACATGTTCAGTACAAATGACCTCCCCTTGAATATTTTCTGTCTGGTTGATTGAATCTGCAGATGTGGAACCTGTGACTATGGAGGACCAACTGTAATGGAAAAATAGTCTGTAGTATGGAAATCAAATAATTCATGTGTGAATTAAAAATGTTATCTCAAGTTCCAGCTCAACTTCCTGTTTTTTTAAAATATATTTTTACTTGTAATTGACATATAGTAATCATACATATTTATTTATTGCAATGTAACATTTTAATACATGTATACAGTGTGTAATGATCAGGTCAGGGTAACAGGTATATGTATCACCTTGGACATTTATAATTTCCTTGTGTGGGGAATATTTAAAACCTCTACTAGTTATTTTGCTATATTCAATTACTTGGCAGACATAGTGTTCCTACCATGCCATATATAACATTAGAAGTTATTCCTCCTATCCAATCATATCCCTATACCCCAAATTTTTTAATTAAAAATAATAACTATATACCTTTATAGGGATATAATGAGATGTTTCAGCTTAAGTTTGTAATTCAAACACAGTTCCAGAGTAGTTACAATTTTCTTCTACAAACAAACTTATCTTCACTTGTCAAATTCCTTTTGTTGTTGTTGTTACTAGGGATCAAACCCAGGGGCACTTTACCACTGAGCTACCTCTGCAGCCCTTCTTGTATTTTGAGATGGAGTCTCACGAAATTATTGAGGTTGGCCTCAGTCCTTCGACATCAGCTTCCTGAGTAACTGGGATCTATTGTACCCAGATCAAATTCTCTATTTTTGATGATTAAATGGATCCCAATGTTTAGTCTCATGAATCTAAAAGTTGATTATTCCTTCTCTATCATCCTCTGTCGTTTTTTTTTTTTTTTCCTGTAGGGGTTGAACCCAGGGGTGCTACTACCCTTATATGTATATATATATAGAGAGAGAGCTATATCACCAGCCCTTTTTTTATATAAAAAAAAATTCCACTCTTTATTGGTCACAGACTTTGTCAATTTTTTTGTTTTTTGTTTTTGTTTTTGTTTTTGGTACTGGAGATTGAACTCAGGAGCACTCGACCACTGAGCCACATCCCCAGCCCTATTTTGTGTTTTAGAGACAGGATCCCACTGAGTTGCTTAGCGCCTCGCGGTTGCTGAGGCTGGCTTTGAACTCAAATTCTCCTGTCTCAGCCTCCCTAAGTGCTGGATTATAGGCTTGTGCTACCACGCCTGGCTAGACTTTGTCAATTTTTGATGTAAAATATGTCTCAAGCCAGCACAGTGGCACACGCTTATACTTCCAGTGACTGTAAGAGGTTAAGGTAGGAGGAGTGCAAGTTTGAGGCTACCCTGAAGAACTGATCAAGACACTGTGTCAAAATAAAATATACTGTGTGTTTTGTTTCTTTTTCTTTTTTTGGTACTGGGCATTGAACCCAGGAGCCCTTAACCAATGAACCATATCCCCAACCCTTTTTATTTTTTTATTTTGAAATAGGGTCTAAGTTGTTTAGGATCTTGCTTAGTTGCGAAGGCTAGCTCTGAATTGCTATCCTTCTGCCTTGGCCTCTCAAGTTGCTGGGATTATGGTTGTACACTAACATGCCTGGCTGTCAATACATTTTTTTAAAGGGACAGAATATGTATCTCAGTGGCAGAGTGCTTGTCTGCATGTGTGACATTCTTGGTTCAATCCCCAATGCTGCAAATAAATAAAACATTTCAGCGGGTTTTGTTTGTTTGTGGTGCTGGGGATTGAACTAGGGCCTTGCTCATGGTAGGCAAGCACTGTACCACTGAGCTACACCCTCAGCCTTTATGATGTTTTACCTAAAATTTCATTGCATGTTTTTGTTTTATTAATTGATATTCTAATTAGATATTTAATAATAATGTATGACTGGTCACTTTTGTACTTGCCATAAGCTATTTAAACTCCTTATTTCTTATTATTGTTGACTCCCATGTATTTATCTCCTCACTCAGAATGTAAAAATTGAGGATATCAAAATCTTAGCATATAATTTTTAGGACATTTAAAAATTCTGGTTAAGATTTAATTACCAATTTAAATGAAGGTTTTGTTGTTTTTATTTATTTATTTATTTAATTAATTTTAGGTGGTGCTAAGGATTGAACCCAGGGCCTTAAGTATTGCTAGGTGATTGCTCTGCCATGGAGCTACAGCCCTGACCCCTCTTGTCGATTTTTGGCTTCATTTGAGTCTATCTCAGATATACTTCACTCTTTAAATTAAGAATTACAGAATAATTGGGCTCATTAGTAAGGTTTTACCTTATTGGAATATTTGGAGTTGTAGTAGCTATTTTCTTTTAGTGGTTGATATGTTTTCATTATTCTTATATTAACAATTTTTTAGGAAATTAATTAATATAATGAAATCTTATTCATAGGACAGGACATTATCTATTTTCATATTGTATATAAAGCCTCACTTTATTTTGGATTTATTAATTTGGAATTATGTGTTAATATGTGCTAAGAGACTTTGTTCATATTTTAGGAAGAATATTTACACTACAAGAGTGGCTTCTAGATACCCTTGTATATATTAGAGTACTTATTTACTTATAAACAACATGTTATAGGTTACTATTAAAAGAGATCATACTTCACTTATTTCATCATAAAACTTAAAATTTAGAGATTTAGATAGACTGCCACAACTGCTGATGGTTTATTTTTAGCCAGCTACCTTATAACTTGTTTTTTTCTTTAATAAATTCTACATACAAAGGAGCATATCTTAGGTCATTGAAAAAACCCTCTGCACTTGCTTTTGAAGTAGTGATGGAGGAAAGCAAAAAGAGAAGCAAGCTTTTAGGAAGATCTTCATTTTATGGTTAAAAAGTAATAATTGAAATCCATGCGAGGTATACATTTCTTCACTTTTATACTCTTTTTTCCATAGTTTTAATGAACATACAGTATTTTACTAGCTACAATTCAGGAAATGGATTTACCACTGAGTATGCTTCTGAAGAAGTGAGTTAAAATATTTGTGCATTTGGCTAGGCATGTTGGCACACAATATAATCCCAGATATTTGGGAGGCTGAGGTAGGAGAAATGCAAGTTCAAGACCATCCTGGAAAATTTAGTGAGACTCTGTCTTAAAATTAAGAAAAAAATTGTGGAGGAGAGGAGCTGGGGTGTAGCTCAGTGGCAGACTGCTTGTCTAGCATGAGTGAAGCTCTGGTTCAATCCCCAGTCCACAATAAAATAAAATATTTTAAAATTGTGTATTCGTTCATTTCACTTCTAAAATCAGTATAAAATCAGTATAGAGGTTGTCATTTACTATTTCTTGTGTTTGAAGCGAAATATGGTAGGCAGTTGCTATTTGGAAATTTTTTGAGACTAAATTCTCAAAACACTTGTTTGCAGATACCTAGGATTATAGAATATATATTTCTAATATCCTTACCTTAGTCACCCCACCTCTTGGTGCTGGGGTTGAACCCAGAAGCCTCACATTTGCTAAGCACAGTCTCTACCATTGAGCTAGATTCCCAGCCCCCTTGGTTTTTGTATTTTGACAGCTTTATAGTAGGATGACTACATTAACCAAAGATAATAGATAGGTCTTAATTTATTTAAGGAACATTGTTAGATGTACATGGAATTTTATGATTGGTCTGAAACTTAAAGTTTCATTTTTAGGATATAAATTCCATTAGTTTAAATATCAGATTTTTTTTTTTTCATTTGCAGTGCTGGGAATTGAACCCAGGCCTTGTGCACATACAAGACAAGTACTCTACTACCGAGTCACATCCTCAGCCTTAAATATCAGATCTGAATGTTGAAAAACCTTGGTAAAGAATTATATGATGACAGTTAAAATATAAATATTTTAGGCTTTGTATGCCATGCAGTCTTTGTTAGAGAAATTAAACTCTGACATTATAGTGCAAAAGCAGCCAAAGAATACATAGATAAATGAGTCACTATGTTTCAGAAAAATCTGTTTAGAAAATAATAGAATATAATTTGCCAATGAATTTGAGTTTTAAAATATGCTGTGTATGAGAGGTCTCTATGCTCAAAATATGCTAAAAATGTCAATTTTTTTTTAAATATGTGAGAGAGAGTAAAAATAATAAAGTAAAAATGAAGTAATATTCAAAACCTTCATGAGGAGCTGGGGTTGTAGCTCAGTGGTAGAGCACTTGCCTAGCATGTGTGAGGCATAGGGTTTGATTCTCAGAACCACATATAAATAAGTAAAATAAAGGTCCATTGAAAACTAAAATATATTAAAAAAAACAAAACAAAACTCCATGACATCTCTTGGTTTCACTAAGTGATAAATCTGCTGGATAACTGAATCATAAGTATAATCTGTCATATATGTTCTCAGAGGATCTCATATCATTTTGTTGTTGTTGTTATTATTGTTATTTTGGAACCAGGGATTGAACTTGGGCACTGAACTACTGAGCCACATCCCCAGCCCCTATTTTGTATTTTATTTAGCGACATGGTTTCACTGAGTTGCTTAGCTCTTTGCTGTTGCTGAGGCTGGCTTTGAACTCAGGATCCTTCTGCCTCAGCCTCCTGAGCCGCTGGAATTACAGGCATGCGCCACCACATCCAGCCACCATTTGGTTTTATAGGAATCATTCATATAATTTATTTTACTCATTGATTAAAGCAAAAAAATTTGTGACATGTCATTAATACATTTGATAACACAAATATAGAACACCTCAGAGAATTGTTGGAGAAATTGTTGATTTAACTGATTTCCTTGGTTAAGTAGGAAATTCCTGAGGAGTTTTCGATTACCTTGCTTTTATCTTCCTATCATTGATACAGTAATTATTTTTTTGGAGTTTCCCTCCCGTAGTATATATTTTCTCCTGTAAATATAACAGAATATGTTTGTGTCAGTTAAAATATTTATAATCATTGAGTGTAATATCCACATGATACATCTAATAAATCACCTGAAAAATTATTTTAGACAAGTGCTAATGTAGCTGAATTAGCTTGAATGGATTTCTGGTGTTTTCAGTTTAAATATAACTATAATATATGTATATACTTTTAATGTTTTTATTGTGAAACAATACAGAAAAGTACATCAGATTCCATGAATTATTATAAAGTTATTAATTAATTAATGAGTTATTATAAAGAAAACATCAGTGGAACTACCATAACAAGTTAAGAAACAACATTGCCAGCACCCCAGAAATCTCTATTCCCTTCTCTTACTATAAACTCCTTCCTTTCCCCCAGGAATAACTATAATTCTGATTTTTATAGCATACATTTTCTTACTTTCCTTTATAGTTTTACCACTTACACGACAAAACAATATAGTGTAATTTTGCCAGTTGTTAAACTTTGTTTTTTTTTTAAAGATTTTTAAGAAATATTTTTAGTTGTAGATGGACACAATACCTATATTTTATTTATTTATTTATTTATTTGTTTGTTTATTTATTTATTTATTTATGTGGTGCTGAGGATTGAACCAGCGCTTCACACATGCTAGGCAAGCACTCTACCACTGAGCTACAACCCTAGCCCAGTTTTTAAACTTTATTATATTACAGATAAATTTTTCAGTATATTACTAGTACTTTAATACTGTATGCATTTTAGTCATTAAAAAATGTTTAAGGTAGCCTGAAATAATGTGATATTCAACTGTGTTCTTTTAAAAAAAATTTTAGTACCAGGGAGTGAACCCAGGGGCACTTAACCACTGAGCCACATCCCTAGCCCTTTTTATTTTTTATTTTGAGACAGGTTCTCATTACGTTGCTTAGGGTCTCACGGAATTGCTGGGGCTGGCTTTGAGCTTGAGATTCTCTTTGCCTCAGCTTCCCTAGCCACTGGGATTACAGACATGTGCCACTTTACCCATCTTAAACTGTGTTCTTCAATAAAACTGTTCCATGGATGACCTGTCACATTTGGTACCTTTTCTTGCCCTTAACTGAATTTTCTACCATGCAGGACACTGTTGTTGGTACCTAATTAATAATAATTATGATAAATGGTGAAGAGTATAGCACTTGGCTTTGAAAACAGATTTCTCAACGTCTCTTATATCACTCTGTAAATTGCACAGTGATGGGATTGATTTCGTTATTTTTACAAAAATTTTACTAAAAACGAATGTTAATGCATACATATAGTAGACACATATGCACATAAATACTTATGCTTCTGATTGCAATAAACACTTCAATCATCTGAAAAATTGGATTTTATAGCACTAATACTTTCTTTTTCAGGTGAAACTTCCACCAATGATGGAAATCATAACTGCTGAACAACTGATGGAATATTTAGGTTAGTGTTGAAGAATGGATGATTTTATATCTCTTTCAAAATTAAGTTTTCAAAGCTGATATATTATACATTCTCACCTTTACAAAGTGCTATTATACAATCTGTTTTAAAATTAACTTTTGAATCTGTTAATTTTGAACTAGTATGTTACTACTCTTAGATGGTATATACTTCTAACCAGCATTAAAATTTTGTAATATAAATAAGGAGAATAGGTGATATCTAGAAAACAAGATACATATTATGTGCAGTAAATTGCAGAATGGGAGATGACCCAGAAATTCTGACATTGTGTGTAGAAGGTATTAAAAAATATTCGATAGATTTGGATTAAAGATGAAGGAGGTAGACTAGAGATGTAGCTCAGTGGTAGAACATGTATCTAGCATATGCAAGGTCCTAAGCTCAATCCCCAGCACCACAAAAAATAAAGACAAAGGTGATAAGGTGAGCAGTGCTACTCAAAGTATGATGCATGAGCCTATGCCAGTTTATTGAAATATTAGTTCAGTCTTCAGTGAGATAGGAGCTTAAACCAGTATATTAGACATTTACATTAGTAAGTATACTTAATTCATCTAAAATGTTTTTCATAGCAAAAGTTTCTTGATGAAGGAATCAATATATTGAATTGCATTTTTTCGCATGCTTATTTCAAAATTGGCAAGTAATAGTTTGTAAACCAGTTGTATTGAGTTGTGCTTGTTCAGAGAGTAGGGAGTTATACATTATACTGTGGTCTTTTAAAATTTTGGCAAATAATAATTTATATATTTACACTATTGCCAAATAAGGAACCTTAAACCATACTCTTCCAGTTTTTTAGTAATTCAAATTTTATTTTTAAAAATATTGTCATTGAGGGAGCTGGGATTGTGGCTCAGTGGTAGAGTGCTTGCCTTGTAAACGTGAGGCACTGGGTTCAATCCTCAGCACTACATAAAAATAAATAAAGATATTGTGTCCATCTACAACTAAAAATGTGTATATTAAAAAAATATTGTCACTGATAGTTTGGCTCCACCATTTCAGATAATTAGCTAACTGATTTTTTGGGTAAGACATAGGCTTAATAAAGTAATTGGGATTGCAATTTTTGGTAGACCTTTTTCTTTTCCTTTGGTACCAGGCATTGAACTCATGAGTACTCGACCACTGAGCCACATCCCTAGCCCTATTTTGTGTTTTATGTAGAGACAGGGTCTCACTGAGTTGCTTAGTGCCTTGCCATTACTGAGGCTGGCTTTGAACTCTCGATTCTCCTGTCTCAACCTCCTAAAGTGCTGGGATTACAAGCGTGAGCCACCGCGCCTGGCTGGAAGACCTTTTTCTTCATGTAATTTATATCATTTAATCCCCACTCACTGGCTAGGAACCTCGTAGTTATAGATAGACTACCTGCTTACTAGACTTGATTTTATTCCCTTTTATTTTTATTTTTATTTTGGGACACAGTGCTGCAAATTGATCCCAGGGGCACTTTACCACTAAGCCACATCCCCAGCCATTTTTATTGTTTATTTTGAGACAGAGTCTCACCTAGTTGCTTAGAGTCTTGCTAATTTGCTGAGTTGGCTTCGAACCTGTGATCTTCCTGCATCAACCATCCAAGTTGTTGGGATTACAGGCATGCATCACAGCACCCAGCTAGCCTAACTTATTGATCCTTAAACTTAATGATTTCTAAATTATATATCATAGGGAAGACTCAACATGCTTGGTGCTTTTGAGGAATACCCAGTGTGACTGCCAAGGAATATGCAAAAGAAAGCTAGTAGGAGATGAGATCACATGTGGAGTCAGATCACATTGGGTTCAGTATGCTGTTATATTGGCTGACTTTTGCTATGAGTGAGCTGGGAAACCATTAGAGGATTTTGAACAGAAGACTGACACGATCTGACTTTGAATTTAATGAGAAATCTCTAGCTGTTATGTTGAAAATAGACCTGGGGTAAGGACAGGAGCAGGGAGACCAATTAGGAAACTTACAAGGAATGTGGTAATGGCTTCAAACAAGGTAGAAATGGAGGTTGGAAGAAGTTGTGAAATCCCGAATATATATAGCTGACAGAATTTGCTGATCAGTCGGATGTGGAATGAGAGTAGAGTCAAGGGTTACCCTGTGGTTTTTGGCTTGAACAATGAGAAGGATGGAATTGTTATCAACTGAAATAGAAAAAAATGTGGAAGGATAAGGTTTAGGGAGGAAAATTATCAGGATGCTTATATTTTGTTATAAGATGCTTATTGAGTGGAGATATCAGGAAGGCAATTGGATATATAAATCTCTGGATTCAGAGAAGAGTTCTAGATCAATGTTGTACAATGTAACTTTTTGTGATGATAGAAATATTCTATATATGCTTTCCAGTTTGTGACCGTTAGCCCACACATAGCCTTTGAACTCTTAAAAATGTATTTGATGTGCCAGGCACAGTGGCACATGCCTATAATCCCAGCAACTCGGGTGGCTAAGGCAGGAGTAGCCTTGGCAACTTAGAGTGACTCTGTCCCAAAATACAAAATGAAAAGGCCTTGTATATGTAGCTCACAATGGTGCACACAGTGGTAGAGCACCCTCAGATTCAATATTCAGTACCACACATACACACAGATGTGGCTATTGTGACTGAGGAATGGATTTTTTGTTCATTTTTTGTTTTGTTTTTGTAGTGCTAGGTATCAAACCTAGGGCATTGGGGCTGGGACTGTAGCTCATTGGTAGAGCACTTGCCTTGCATGTGTGATACACTGGGTTTGATCCTCCTCACCACATAAAAATAAATAAAGATATTGTGTCCATCAACAACTAAAAAAATATTAAAAAAAAAATTTCCTCAACTTCAGATGAAGAAGTATTTCAAGGAAGTGAGAGATTAGGTAAATCTCAAATGCTTCTAATAGGTCAAGCAGGATGAATAATGTAAATTGACCATTGGTTTAGCCACAAGGATGTCATTGGCAACTTTATTAAGCATGTGGAATGAAAACCTGACTGTAGATAAGTGAAAATTTTAGACTCTCATACATAGACATAGAATATATAATAATACAGATACTTTGAAAGAATATAACAAAATCCCATAACAGAGTCATAGTACATAGTAAGAAGAACTAATAGCACAAAAGAATGAAATTGGTGCAGATAGGGCATTAATATTCAGAATATACCAAGAATATACCAAGAACTTGAAAAACTTAACACTAAAAACAAAACAAATAACCTGATCAATAAATGGGCAAAAGAACTAAACAAACACTTCTCAAAAGAAGAAATACAAATGGTCAACAAATACATGAAAAAATGTTAAACATCTCTAGCAATTAGGGAAATGCAAATCAAAAGAAATTTCATCTCACTCCACAGTAGAAAAACTAGGGATTGTAGGAACATACCTCAACATTGTAAGAGCTAAAAATGATGTTGTATATGTTATATATATGTTATGAACTCTTAAGAATGATGTTATATATGTTATATATGTTAAACCCAAGGCCAACATCATTCTAAATGGAGAAAAATTAAAAACATTCTCTCTAAAAACTGGAACAAGACAATGATTCCCTCTTTCACCACTTTTATTTAGCATAGTCCTTGAAACTCTAGCCAGAGCAATTAGGCAAAAGAAAGTAAAGGGATATGAATAGGAAAAGAAGAGCTTAAACTATCCTTGTTTGCCAAGGACATGATTCTGTATTTAGAAGACTCTATAAACTCAACAGAAAACTCATAAATGAATTTAGCAAAGTAGCAGGATATAAAATTAGAACCCATAAATCAATTGTGTTCAAATACACCAATGATTAATCAGCTGAAAGAGAAATTAGGAAAATTATCCCATTCACAATAGCCTCAAATACAGCAACAACAACAACTTAATCAATTTAACAAAAGAGGTGAAAGACCTCCACAATGAAAACTACAGAACAATAAAGAAATTGAAGGGGCTGGAGTTGTGGCTCAGTGGTAGAGTACTTTCCTCACACATATGAAGCACTGGGTTCGATCCTTAGCACCACATAAAAAAAATGAATAAATAAAATAAAGATATTGTGTCCATCTACAACTAAAAAATATTAATAAAAAGAAAATTTGAACAAGACCTTAGAAGATGGAATGATCTCCTATGTTTATGGATAGGCAGAATTAATATTGTCAAAATGGCTGTACTACCAAAAGTGCTATACAGATTTAATGTAATTCCTATTAAAATTTCAATGACACTATTCATAGAAATAGAAAAGGCAGTCAAGAAATTCATTTGGAAAAATAAGAGGCCCAGAATAGCCAAAGCAATCCTTAGTGAGAAAAGTGAAACAGGAGGCATCACAATCACAGACCTTAAATTATACTACAAAGTTATGGTAACAAAAATGGCATGGTTTTGGCACCAAAACAGACATGAAGACCAGTGGTATAGAATAGAAGACACAGAAACAAACCTGCATAAATTCAGTTATCTCATACTAGACAAAGGTACCATAAACATACATCAGAGAAAAGATAGCCTCTTCAACAAATGATGCTGGGAAAACTAGAAATCCATATGTAGCAGAATGAAATTTAACCCCTATCTCTCACCCTGCACAAAACTTAAAGTGGATCAAGGACCTAGGCGTTAGACCAGAGACCCTGCGCCCACTAGAAGAAAATGTAGGCCCAACTCTCAGTCATGTCAGTTTAGAACTGACTTCCTCAACAAGACTCCTAAAGTGCAAGAAGTAAAATAAATAATCAGTAAATGGGATGGTATCAAACTAAAAAGCTTGTTCACAGCAAAGGAAACAATCAAGAAGAACATGAAGAGAAAGCCTACAGAATGGGATAAAATCAGTGCCACCTGCACCCCAGATAGAGCACTGATCTCCAGGATATATAAAGAACTGAAAAACTTAACACCAAAAGAACAAATAACCCAATCAATAAATGGGCGAAGAAACTGAACAGGCACTTCATAGAAGAAAAAATATGATGGGTCAGCAAATATATGAAAAGTGTTCAACATCTGTAGCAATTAGAGAAATGCAAATTAAAGCTACACTGAGGTTCTGTTTCACTCCAGAGCAGCAATTATCAAGAAAACAAGTAACAATAAATATCGGTGAGGATGCAGGAAAAAAGTGTCACTCAGACAGTGCTGGTGGACTGCAAATTGGTGTAATCACTATAGAAAGAAGTATGGGGGTTCCTCAGAAAACTTGGAATGGAATCACCATTCGACCATTATCTCACGCCTCCATATATACCCTAAGGACTTAAAATCAGCATACTACCTTGACACAGCCACATCAACATTTATGGCAGCACAATTAACAATAGCCAAGCTATAGAACCAATCTAGGTGCCCTTCAACAGATGAATGGACAAAGAAAATGTGGTACATATACACAATGGAATATTAACCATAAAGAAGAATGAAATCATGGCATTTGCCAACAAATAGATAGAACTGGAGACTATCATGCTAAGTGAAATGATCCAGTCCCAGAAAACCAAAGGCTGAATGTTCTCTCCGATATGAGGATGCTAACTCAAAATAAGGGGAGGGGTGTGGAGTATAGAAGTTCGTTGGATTAGACAAAGGGTAATGAAGGGAAGGGAGACGGGATGGAAATAGGAAAGACGGTAGAATGAATCAGCCACAACTTTCCTTTGTTCATATATGATTACAGAATCAGTGAAACTTTGCATCATGTACAACCACAAGAATGGGATCCTAATGGGATCATATTCCATGTATGTATAATATGTCAAAATACACTCTACTGTCATGTATATCTAAACACAATAAATAAAATTTTAAAAATTTATCTTATTCCAGTCAGAATGGCAATGATCAAGAATACTAATAATAACATGTTGGTGAGGAAGTGGGGGGAAAGGTACATTCCTACATTGTTGGTGGGACTGCAAATTAGTGCAACTGCTCTGGAAAGCAGCATGGGAATTACTCAAAAACCTAGGAATGGAACCGCCACTTGACCTAGTTATCCTACTCCTTGGCATATACCCAAACGCCTTAAAATCAGCATGCTACAGTGACACGGCCACATCAGTATTCATAGCAGCTCAATTCATGGTAGCCAACCTATGGAACCAACCTAGGTGCCCTTCAACAGATGAATGGATAAAGAATATGTGATATATATACACCGTAGAGTGTTATTCAGCCATAAAGAAGAGTGAGATTATGGCATTTGCTAATAAATGGATGGAACTGGAGACTATCATGCTAAGTGAAATAAGCCAGTCCCCCCCAAAATCAAAGGTCAAATGTTTTCTCTGATATGTGGAAGCTAATCCAAAATAAGGGTGGGGGGATTTCATCAAAATAAAGGAAAGATCAGTAGAGTAGATGAAGGAGATTGAGTGGGAGGAAGGAGGGACAGAAAAAGGGAAGAACAGTGGAATGAATCTGACGAACTTTCATATGTACATACATGAATGTACCACGGTGAATCCCAACATCAAGCACACCCACGAGACACTAATTTAAAAAAAAACTAAATGAATCACAAAGTTCTATAGAGTAGAGAGAGCAAGGAGAAGGTGGAAGAGGAAGGGGAGAAGTGCTGGGGAAAATAGTTGTTGGGTTGGTGGCATTGTCTGACTTTAAAACATTTATCTTTTGCTGAGCACAGTGGCACACAGCAGTAATCCCAGTGGTTCAGGAGGCTGAGTCAGGAGGATTGCAAGTTCAAAGCCAGCCTTAGCAACTTCGCAAGACCCTATCTCAAAATAAAAAATTTTTAAAAAGGGTTGGGAATGTGGTTCAGTAATTAAGTGCCCCTGTACTCAATCCCCAGTATCTCTTAATTTATCTTTTGAATTTATCATTTGAATATAAATACACTATAAAAGTGATCAGTGTTAAAGCATTTTAATTTTGCCTAGAGTTGACTAGGTCACCTCTTTGCCAAATGTTCATTTGGAACAAACTAATTGCTGCCAAACGCACTCTCCCATTTTTTTTTTTGCCTAATGTAACTGTCATATTTTTGTTCCTTGGCTTCTGTTTTTCTGGAATATCCCATTAGTAGCAATGACTCCTTTCTTTGCAATTCCTTTGTCTATATACTGATAGTTTCATCTACTGCAAACTATCATTCTTCTACCCTCAAAATTAGCCTACATATCACTATACTCTTCCTAAAGCATCAATTTTATTCTTTACTCCTCTATTTAAAGACATAAAGAGCTAGGGATATAACTCAGTGGTAAAGAAAAGAACTTGCCTAGCATGTGTGAAGCCCTGCCTTTGATCCCCAGCAATGCAAACAAAACAAAGCAAAACAGAAACGTAAAGAACCCTATGATTTTTTTAAAGGAGCCACTTTTATCAACACATTGTTTATGATTTCCTATAATCTGATTGATTTATTCATGCAAATGGATTTCCCACTACTTTGCAATATAAATCCTGTGGATTAGTTTTATAAGCTGCTCATATGAAATGATCTTTCTTATTTGTTCCTTTTTTTTCCCACCAGTGCTGGGGGTTGAACAAGGGCCTTGCTCATACTAAACAAATACTCTGCCACTGAGGTATATCTCCAGGCTTCTTATTTAGCTTTCTCCATCATTCCTTTCTCCTCAAACAATGCTTTTCTTTCACTGACTTTCCAAGTTCTCCCCATTTTACTGAATTCAGTTTAGACTGCCCTCTTCAAAGGATATTTCTGAAGTTGACAGACTTAATCAACCTCTTTTCAAAATCATTTGGTATTTAAGCATGTATTACATTTTATATCATACTTGATCGTTACCTTATTCTGTATTTTTTATATGGTTTTTGCCTAACAAACTTATTTTTTTAAACATCAAGATTTACATCCTAACATTTATTCTAACCCCTAACTAAACATAGTAAACTTTCAAGAAATACTTTGTGATTGAAATAGTATTGTTGACAAAGTATAGATACAAAGGTTAGATCAGTTAGAGAAAATAGCACTTTTTTTGGTACCCGGGGTGCTTAACCACTGAGCCACATCATCAGCTCTTTTTATATTTTATTTAGAAACAGGGTCTCGCTAAGTTGCTGAGGCTGACTTTGAACTTGCAATCTTCCTGCCTCAGCCTCACGAGCTGCTGGGATTACAGGCATGCTTCACTGTGCCTGGCAAAAATAGCTCTCTTAAGAGATTGTTTATATATCTAAAATTGATGCTTTCTGAAGATACTTCTTTAGAAACTCAAACTTGGCCTTTTAAAGATGTGATTTTAGGGGCTGGAGATGTAACTCCATGAAAAAGTGTATGTTTAGCATGCGCAAGGCCCTGTGTTTGACTCCCTAGCACATACATGTGCATATACATATACACATACACAATGTCTGATTCTTCCATTACAAATTCTCTTACAAACATATCTGCTTCTACCATTATGTATTAGTTATCTAATGCTGTATAACATATCACTCCAAAATTTTAGTGACTTCAAGCAATAAACATGTATTATCTCACAGTACCTGTAGATGCAGAATCTGAGTGGGGCTTAGCTAGGTAGCCCTAACTCACAGGGAGTTGCAGTGAAGGTGTTGACCAGGGCTGCAGGTTCAAATGAAGGTCCAGCTCAGAGCCGGGCACAGTGGCACAAGCCTGTAATCCCAGCACTTAGGGAGGCTGAGACAGGAGAATCGCGAGTTCAAAGCCAGCTTCCGCAATGGCAAGGTGCTAAGCAACTCAGTGAGACCCTGTCTCTACCTAAAACACAAAATAGAGCTGGGGATGTGGCTCAGTGGTTGAGTACCCCTGAGTTCAATCCCTGGTACCAAAAAAAAAAAAAAGAAGAAGAAGAAGAAAGTCAGCCCAGCTCAGGAGAATCAGCTTCTAAGATCACTCACACAGTTGTTGGCAAGATACAGTTCCCAATGGGTTGTTGGACTGAGGGCCTTAGTTCTTTCCTGGCTGTTGGCTAAAAACCTCCTTCAGGTCCTTGCCATAGGAGCCTCTCATGGCAGCTTTTCTTTCTCAACTAAAAGAACAGAACTACAAAAGCCATAGTATTTTACATTCTAATTTTCAAAGGGACAACTCATTTCTTCTGTCATTTTTTTAAAATATTTTTTTAGTTGTAGATGGACACAATACCTTTTTTTTATTTTATTTATTTTTTGTGTGATGCTGAGGATCAAACCCAGGGCCTCACCCGTGCTAGGCAAGCACTCTACCATTGAGCTACAGCCCCAGGCAGCCCTCTTCTGTCATTTTATTCATTAGAAGTGAGTTAGTAAATTCATTCTATGCTCAAGGAAAGAAGATTATACAAAGAGGCTGGGAAATGTAACTCATCAGCAGAGTACTTGTCTTTCATGCACAAGGCCTTCGGTTCTATTATCCCCAGTCCCCGGGGCAGGGGGATGTGAATATCAGGAGGATGGATGAATATCAGGAGGATGGAGATCATTGAGGCCCATCTTAGAGGCTGTTTTCCATAGCTAGGCTATTCTTTTACCTACTAGAAACCTTTCTTGGCCTCTGGAAAAGAGGAATTACTTATCTGAGTCTTTCCCAGTAATTATTCTCTTTGCACCTAATCTTTAGTCTATGGTAGCATGTCCAGGATTATTTCATACTGTTTTATTTTATTTATTTATTTATTTATTTATTTATTTATTTATTTATTTATTTATTTATTTATTTATTTTTCATGCTGTTTTATATAGTGCTGTGAGTCCTGGCCCTACTATGGTGATAGTCAGGAAAACATGCAGTCTCTTATCAAAATGAATATAGAATCCCAGTGAAATATAAGATTCAAGTATAGCATTCATGTTCCAGTTATTTGAATAAATAATATGCAGCATATGCTCAAAATAAAGCATAGTTTTCAATTAAATCTCTTTTTTAAAAAGTTTTTTATAACATTTATTTGTTTATTTATGTAGTGAGTGTGGTGCTGAGAATCAAACCCAGTGCCTCACACATTCTAGGCAAACATTCTATCACTGAATTACAACCACAGCCCCTTCAATTAAATCTTAGGTCAAAACCTCAACATGGGGGACTGGGGTTGTAGTTCAGTGGTAGAGCACATGCCTGGCATGTGTGAGGCACAGGATTCTATCCTCAGCACCATATAAAAATAAGTAAATAAAATAAAGATAATGTGTCCATATACAACTACAATTTTTTTTAATTTTAAAAAAAAAAAAAACCTCAACAAAGAGTTGGGAATGTAGCTCAGTGGTAGAGTACTTGCCTGGCATGCATGAAAGCCCTGCATGGGGCTTGATTTCCAGCATTGCCCCCTCCAAAATCCATATATAATATGCTGTGTAAAGACTCAACATTTTTCTTAAATTGGCTTGCTTATACATTTCCATCAACCAATTAATTTAGTGCTCTTGGAGTCCTTCTACCTATGCAGAATGAAATCATTGTTGGAAGGCAGCTATGCTCACCACTATACCACCAAATGGATAAAGAAACTGGTATATATACACAATGGAATATTACTCAGCAATAAAAGAGAATAAAATTATAGCATTTGCAGGTAAATGGATGGAATTGAAGAACATTATGCTAAGTAAAGTAAACCAATCCCAAAAATCCAAATGCCCAATGTTCTCTCTGATTAGCAGATGCTGATATACATAAAGGGGGTGGGGGTGGGGAACATGGGAGAAATAGAGGAACTTTGGATGGGGTAGCGGGGAGGTAGGGAGAGGGAAGGAGGAATGGGAGTATCAAAAATGGTTGATTGAGATGGACATTACTAGGTGCATGTATGAAAACACACACACACAGAAATCATATTTGCATTTTAATTTTTCCATCATTTGACTCTAAATATGATTGTTGTATGCATTATTTAGTTGAACAGTGTTGACTGAATATTTAGCAAGTTCTCATGTTACTTTTTTCCAAAATAAAATACTAGCTCATCTTTTGATTCAAATAAAAAAGAAAAGAAATCATTGTTGGCTAGACTTTGCTATCTTAAAGTTCTAATTGAAAGCACACAAATAATATATTGATGTTTATAGGAATTCTTTTGTGATCAGAGTTAGAAAGTTTAACACAATACTTAATGAAGTCTTTAAAAGTTTATTTTGAATTAGAAAAATAAAGGTTATATTAAAGCAGTTTTATTAGCTTGTTACCAGTTTGGGAGGTTGGGTTAGAACTAGTTCCATATCTCACTATTTCTATCAAAATAAATCAGATAAATTAAAAATTTAAACTTTAAAAAGAGATAAGTGCTGGGCACAGTGTACATGCCTGTGATATCAGCAACTCAGGAAGCTGAGGCAGGAGGATCAAGCTTGAGGGCCAGTCTCAGCAACTTAGTAAGACTGTATCTCAAGTTTTTAAAAAAGGGCTGGGGATGTGATTTAGTGGTAGAGAGCTCCTGGGTTCAATCCCCAAACCACCAAAAATTTTTTTAAAAATAGTATTTTTTGCTGTGCACCTGTAATCTCAGCAACTTGGGAGGCTGAGGCAGAAGGATCACAAGTGCAAGGCCTCCACAGTTTAATGAGGCTCTAAGCAATTTAGTGAGAGCCTTTCAAAATAAATGATAAAAAAAAATGGTTGCAGATATAGCTGTATCTTAAATTTCCTCTAGGTTCAGTCCCCAGTATGATGGGGGTGGGGGTAAGGAGTGATACGAAATTAAAATACATATTTTTAAGTATCCTTTTTTTAAAATTAATTAATTTAAATGCATTTCAAGTCAAAGTACATATATAGAACTCATTTTTTCCATCTCTCTGGTTGCAAACCAGATGAAGTCACACCATTGTGTCTTCATACATGTACCTAGGGTAGTGATGACCATCTCATTCTACCATCTTTGCTACACCCATTCCCCCTTCCCTCCCCCACCTCCCCCTGCCCCATGCAGAGTTCTTGCATTTCTCCTATGTTGCCCATTCCCACCTCCCTTATGTATCAGCATCCACTAATCAGAGAGAACAACCCAGATGCCCTTCAATAGATGAATGGATAAAGAAACTGTGGTATATATACACAATGGAATATTATTCAGCAATAAAAGAGAATAAAATTATGACATTTGCAGGTAAATGGATGGAATTGGAGAACATTATGCTAAGTGAAGTAAGCCAATCCCAAATACCCATTTTTTTAATGCAAAAATTTTTTGTCTTTTCTGAGTTTCAGATATTTAGCATACTTATAATACCCACTGTTAATGAAATAACTAGAGGAATATTTGACAGCAATAGAAGTTGGTACAACTTTTGGGAGCTTTTGTATGTAGTATATAAAGAAACTCAAATGTATTGTAAAATGGGAGATAAGAAAAATTCAAAGGTATTTTTAAATACATTGAAAAAAATCTGAGGATAGCAAACAGTCATTACTTTTCTCTAAGTACAATTGAGGGGTCAACATTTATGTTCTCTATTGATCCAATGTTTAAAATTTTATAATTGAAATACTAATTTTATAAAAAGAAAGTATTAACATTTAAAAAGGCAATTTCACCATTTCTTTTTACAGGAGATTACATGCTTGATGCAAAGCCAAAAGAAATTTCAGAAATTCAACGTTTAAATTATGAACAGGTAATAAACATGATTTTTATCATATTAAAATATTTAATTTTATGTTATGAATATATGCATTGTTTTCTTTAGCAGTGACTTGCAGTCTTTTCTATAAAGGACTAGATAGTAGAAATCTTAGGTTTTGCAGGCCAGTGTGGTCCGTCTCTGTTGCGTATTCTTTGTCTTTTTTCTCAACCTTTTAAATGTAAGAACCCTTAGTGCACAGTCAGACTTGGCCTGGAGACCATACTTCTAAGATTCATGTTTTCTGTGAATACATATTCTACAGAGGATGACATGTCAATACCATTCTTCAATCTGTGGGGAATAATGACCTGGTAATTTTTTAAAAATTGACTTTCACATAAATTTGTCATTGATTGATCTTTCCTCGGTTTATTTACATTTTTCAATTAAATTATGTTTTTCTTTTTCTGTTCTTTCTTTTTTATTTTCTTTTTTCAGTGCTGAGGATCAAACCCAGGACCTCCCAAGCATTCTAGGCAATCACTCTACCACTTACCTATACCCCAGCCCTGAAGTTTGTTTAGGAAAAAGTTGAGCAAGTAATGTTTCTAGTATGTCATTAGGACACATTTTGCTGTTTCGTAGTTTCAATATGTCCACATTTCTTGGTATGTTCTTTAGAGATCCTGTTCTATAATATAGGAAGGGTTACTAGGTTCAAAATCATTAGAGCTGGAAGAAAGCGAGCAGAACCTTGTTTTCTTCAGTATTTCTCTTTGCTTGGAAAGAGAAGGAGAAAAAAAAATGCTACATTTAAGAAGGATCAACCAGGGAAGAAATAAACATCACTAGAACCTTATTTATCACTTTTTATAAAATATTTTTTGTTTTAGTTGTAGATGGATACAATACCTTTATTTTATTTAGTTATTTTTATGTGGGGCTGAGGATCAAACCCAGTGCCTCACACATGCAAGGCAAGTACTCCACCACTGAGCCACAACCCCAACCCTTCTTACTTTAAAAGCAACGTTTTAAATATACTTTCATTAGTTAAAAGAAAGCAAAATCTATTTTAGTATTACAACATTTCTTGGATTTTAATGTTCAGATAATCTTGTCCTAATAGAATTGAAAAGTCAACATCTTGAATTTCATTGTTATTTCAGATAGGAAATCTATAGCTAAAGCCAAATTTATATTCTAAGTATTTGAATTTTATTAGGAGAGAGCTGTGGGATTAGCTTATTGAAGCCCTAAGTTCAGTCCTCGGCACTGCCCCCACCAAAATACATTTTGGAATAATTTGTAGTTTAAAGCAATGATTTCCAAACATTTTTAGAAATAGAAACCTTTTTTCAAATGAAATTTTGTTTTTGTACAGGGGTTGAACCCAGGGATGCTTTGCCACTGAGCTACATCTTCAGCCCTTTTTATTTTTAAAAAATTTTTTAAAGGTTTCTTTTTTAAAAATAACTTTATTTATCTTTTTAATGGTGCTGAGGAATTGAACCCAGTGCCTCACACATGCTAGGCAAGTGCTGTACCACTGAGCCACAACCTCAATCCTCTTTTTAATTTTTAATTTTGAGAAAAGATCTTGCTGAGTTTCTTAGGGCCTAACTAAGTTGCTGAGTCTCACCTTGAAAGTGAGATCCTCCTGCCTAAGCCTCCCAGGCTGCTGTGATTATAGGCATGTGCCATTCCACTCAGCTTTATAAGTATGAAATTATAAGATTTAATTTATATAATTGATTTATCAAACTTATATAATTTCTTATTGAAATCAGACCTTTCAACTAATGACAGATTTAAATTAGAAATTATGAATGATTGCAGTTTCCCAACTTCTTTTTTTTTTTTTTTTTTTGGTACTGAAGATTGAACTCAAGGGTACTCAACCACTGAGCCACATCCCCAGCCCTATTTTGTGTTTTATATAGAGACAGGGTCTCACTGAGTTGCTTAGCGCCTCGCCGTTGCTGAGGCTGGCTTTGAACTCGCGATTCTCCTGTCTCAGCCTCCCAAAGTGCTGGGATTACAGGCATGCGCCACCGCGCCCTGCCCTAAGAAACAATTTAACCACTATCTTAAAGGATGCAGCAGTAATCCTTTCATATTATGTAAGTAATCATCTCTCAGATTTATATTTTATAGTATTAATTATGATTGTGGAATTAGGAACCAAGTGACAAAAGATTTACCCCTTTTGCTGTGCTCAGTGGTGCACACCTGTAATCCCAGCAGCTCGGGAGGCTGAGGCAGGAGGATCTCGAGTTCAAAGCCAGCCTCAGCAAAAGTGAGACCCTAAGCAACTCAATGAGACCTTGTCTCTAAATAAAATACAAAATAGGACTGGAGATGTGGCTCAGTGGTTGAGTGCCCCTGAATTCAATCCCCAGTGCCAAAAAAAAAAAAAGATTTACCCCTTTTAACTCTTTGTTTATAAATTTATTTTTATTAGTTTTATAAATCTCTATGGAGATGATAAAACTATCAAATAATACTATTCAGTTATTTTAATACTAAATAACCCATAATAAATGTAACAATTACATGAAAATATAAGCGTGAGCTCTGGAACAATGAGCTATCCCGCTAGATAGCTAACTCACTATCCCCCACCAGGCACAGTGGCTCCTGCCTTTAATTCTAACTACTCAGGAAACTGAAGCAGGATCATAAGTTTGAGGACAGCCTGGGCAATTTAGGAAGGATGTTGTCTCAAAAATAAAAAATAAAAAGGGATGGGGATGTAGCTCAGTGGTAGAGCACCTAGGGTTCAATCTGTAGTGTCACAAGGAAAAGAAGAAAAATAAGAGAAAAAGGAAAAGAAAAGAAGTTATAATGCCCCCAAAGGAAGGTGGGTGATTAGCAGCCAAGAATTTAACAAAAATAGAAGAAAAATTTGATGGTAGAACTATAATCCTTAGATTGCTCAATATTGTTCACATTTTTTCAGATTCATCATTGTGGCTTTAGAAAAGATTTTATTGCACTTAAGGGAAAAATGTGAGCTGAACGTTTTCAAGATTTAGCTTTGGGGAAGGCTAAAAAATATATTATTTTTTAGAGTACTGTGTAGACAAGGTCAAAGAGTGTTTAACAGTGTTATCCACTGTATAAACAGTTTTATCCTATTTATAAATGTGTCATTCATGCATTTAAAACATTGTAATAATTTGTTTGCAGCCTGTACAGTTTCTTAAAATGGGATTTAATAAGTTATTTGGTAAAACCAGAACTTTAATTTTTTTTTTTTTTTTGGTACCGGGGATTGAACTCAGGGGTACTCAACCACTGAGCCACATCCCCAGCCCTATTTTGTGTTTTATATAGAGACAGGGTCTCACTGAGTTGCTTAGTGCTCACCATTGCTGAGGCTGGCTTTGAACTTGCGATTCTCCTGTCTCAGCCTCCCAAAGTGCTGGGATTATAGGCGTTCACCACCATGCTGGGCTCAGAACTTTAATTTTATGACCTAAATTTGTCTTCTTTAACTTTCAAAGATGCTCCCTATTTTGGGGGGTTTGTTGTTGTTTGGTACCAGGGATTGAACCCAGAGGTGCTTAACCACTGAGCTACATTCCCAGCACTTTTTTTTTTTTTTAAATTTTGAGACACGGTCTTATTAAATTGCTTAGGTCCTCGCTAAGTTGCTGAGGCTGGCTTTGAACTCATGACTCTTCTGCTTCAGCCCCCTGAGTTACTGGGATTAGAGGTGGATGCCAGTGTCCCCAGCCCTACTTTTAATATATTTACCCTTCCTACTATAAGCCCCTCCAGTAGTCCTATTATGTTTTGGTTTGTTTTTTCTTTTTTTAAAACTTATTTGTTCTAATTAGTTATACATAGTAGTACTATTTTGCATCTACTTAAATGCTTTTACTTTTGTATCTTCTAGCATAGTGTCTGCTCAGCTGTAGATTCTGTAAAAGTTTATTAAACTTTACGTAGTTTCTAATTTTTTCTATCAAATATATCCTCTATACAGATGTTCATATTTAATTTTGTTACAATGTTTAGAAAAATATGTTTTAAAATAGTCTTCATTACTAACTTACGTGATCACATTTACTGAGAACTATGGACAGAATGACTCCTTAATTTGGGCAGTAAGGCTCTGTGATCCACTTTCTGCCTGGCTCTCAGACTTCATCTCCACTTTTCATTTCATTTATTTTAGTCTAGCATTCCTGGACTCCTTGCTGTTCTATGGATGCTGTAATAAACTCATTTCTGCATCAGAGTTTGTGCACTGCTATCCACTTTGTCTGGAATGGTCTTTTCCGAGGGCTTCCCAAGAATTTTCACTTTGGTCTCTGTTTAACTATCATTTTTGAAGAAGCCTTCCTGTTTCCCTTTCCTTTTTTTAATTTGAACTGTTTTAGATTCAAGGCATTGACTGCAAAATTGAGTACAGAAAGAGTAGGGAATTTCCATGTACCTCCTGTACTTCCTCCCACTATCAACAGCATCCCCCACTATCAACATCCCACATCAGAGTGGTACATTTGTTATATCATTAATGTGCCACTGTCACCCAAAGTTCATAGCATATTTGTGTTCACTTTTGGCACTATACAGTCTTTGAATTTTAAGAAATGTATAATGACATGTGTTCACCATTATAATATACAGAATATTTTCACTATCATAATCTTCCGTGCTCTGTCTATTTATCCCTTTCTCTCCATAATCCCTGGCAACCACTGATCTTTACTATCCCTAGATTTGCCATTTCCAGAGTGTCATTTAGAATTATACCATTTGTAGTATTTGCAAATTGATATCTTTCACTTAGTAAAAGAATTGTTTCTTGCATAACTTTTCACGACTTAGTAGCTTATTAACAAAACAAATTTCATAAATTCATATCATGAAATTTATCCTTTTAATAATTTTTAATTGTACAGTTTAATAGTGTCAGTTATACTCACAGAATTGTGTAACAGATCTCTACAACTGTTTTATCTTGTGAAACAAATTTTATACCCATTGCACAACTTTCCATTTCTCATCCCCTCAAGTCCCTGGAAACCACCATTCTACTTTATGTTTTCATGATTTTTGACTACTATAGATACCCCATTTAAATGGAATCATAAGGCATTTTTACTTCTGTAACTGGCTTATTTCATTCCACATAATGCCCTCGAGGTTCATCCATGTTGTAGCATTTGACAGAATTTTCTGTCTTTTTTTTTTTTTTTTTTTTTTTTTTTTTTTTTTTTTTTTTTTTTTTTTTTTTTTTTTTTTTTTTTTTTTTTTTTTTTTTTTTTTTTAGTTGTTGATGGACCTTTATTCATTCATTTATTTATATGTGGTGCTGAGGATCGAACCCAGGGCCTCACACATGCTAGGCAAGCGCTCTACCACTGAGCCACAATCCCAGCCCGAATTTTCTGTCTTTTTTAATGCTGAATAATATTTCATTGTATGTATATACCACATTTTCTTTATCCAGTTATCTGACAATGGGCATTAAGCCATTTCCACTTTTTTTTTTTTTTGGTACTGGGTATTGAACCCAGGAGAACCTAACCACCAAGCCACATGGGTCTACAAATATCTTTTGATGTGTGTGTATGTGATACTGGGAGTGAAACCCAGGGCCTTGCATTTATTAGGCAAGTACTCTTGCACTGAGGTTTTTTTTTTTTTTGGTACCGGGGACTGAACTCTGAGGCACTCGACCACTGACTGAGCCACATCCCTAGCCCTATTTTGTATTTTATTTAGAGACAGGGTCTGAGTTGCTTAGCGCTTCACCATTGCTAAGGCTGGCTTTGAACTTGTAATCCTCTTGTCTCAGCCTCCCGAGCCACTGGGATTATAGGCATGTACCACTGTGCCCGGCACATTTTATTTTTGAGACAGAATCTCACTAAATTGCCCAGGCTAGCCTTGAATTTGCAATCTTTCTGCCTCAGTCTTGCAAGTAGCTGGAGTTACAGGTGAGTACCACCACACTTAGCTGACCTTAGAAACTGGTTTGTTTTTGTTGTTTTTCCAGTAATGGAGCTAGAACCCAGGAGTGTTCTACCACTGAGTACGTTCCCAGCCCTTATTTTTTTATTTTGAGACAGGTTTTGCTAAGGCACTGAGGCTAACCTTGAATGTTTGATCTTCCTGCCTCAGCCTCCTGAGTCACTGGGATTACATAGAAACTTTTTACTTTAAACGTTCACATCTAAAATAGGTCCTTCACCACCGCCACTCTGTACAACCTCAGATTACTTAATTTTTCTAATAGTTGACATTGTATTGTAAATTTACATGTTTAGAATATTAATTACATAAGACCAAAATTTTGTTTTATTCACTATTGTATCTTTGGAACTTATATTAATGTCTGGAACATAATAGGTTTTAATAACAAAAATCTATTGAAGAACTGAATAAATTGGGTAAAGTGGAAAAATTTTTAAAGAATTTTAAGAAACAGGGCCTTCTTATTTATCCAGATTGGCCCCAAACTACTGTGCTCAAGCAGTTCTCCTGCCTCAGCATCCTGAATAGTTGGGACTACAGGGGTATGCTATTTTTGTTGCTTTTGTTTTGCTTTTTCTGAACTATACCTTTCCCCTTTTTATTTTCAGAATATGAGTGATGCTATGGCAATTTTGCACAAACTTCAGACAGGCCTGGATGTAAATGTAAGATTCACTGGTGTTCGAGTGTTTGAATATACACCGGAATGCATAGTATTTGATCTTCTTGATATTCCTTTGTATCATGGGTGGTTAGTGGACCCTCAGGTAAGTAAAAGGATTTAAATTATATAAACATATATGCAGAAAAAATTATTAATTTTACATATTAATCTTAATTTATATTTTCTGATGCTTACATTTTTGTGCTTTGATCTAAAATTAGCCAAATCTTGAGGTTAAGAGCACAGTCTACCAGACTACCAAATACCAAAGTCTGCCCAGACTTCTGAACCTACCTGCAAGGAGTTAGGGTCCAACTTCAAAGTTAGACAAAGAGTCCACACAGGATTATCTTCACCTCTCACACCTACCACAAGTTCAGAGATTTCCCAAGAGTACTCTCAGGTTTAATAACTTTCTAGAAAGATCCCCAGAGTCCACTGAAACCTATTAAACTCACCGTTATAGGGAAAAGATATAGATTAGCCAAGAAAAGAGCTGCACAGGGCAAAAACAAGGAAGATTCCAAAAAAGCCTCTGTTGTCCTTAGGACATGCTATCTTCTTGAAATTGATATATGACAATATACATGGAATGTTGCCAATCCTGGCCTTCAGTGTTAGATTTTTTAAATTGAGATTTTACTGCATAAACATGATTGATTGATTGATTGCCCTTATGGTTGAATTTAGTCTCCAGTTCTTCCTTTCCAGTAGGCTGAACTGATATGTTCATGGAGCCCCCAAGAGTTACCTCAATATAAACAGCAAATGTGGTTCAAGGGACCCACCTCAAATTACAAAGTTTCTCCTATTACTAAGGAAATTCCAAGGGTTTAGAGTTTGTCTCTAGAAGCCTGTATAAAGGCCAGAACTCTCTTTGAGCAAGGCCATATTTCTTATTGTACAGCTTTGAAAAGAGTTTTGTTTTTTTGTTTTTTTGTTTTTTTTAAATATTTTTTTAGTTGTAGATGGACACAATGTCTTTATTTTATTGCTTTGTGTGTGGTGCTGAGGATCGAACCCAGGGCCTCACGCATGCGAGGTGAGCACTCTACCCCTGAGCTACAATCCCAGCCCTTGAAAAGAGTTTTTAAATCACTCCAACATTTATTTTAAAACCTCTCTCATATTCCCATCACTCTAACTGTTCATTTTCAAATGTGCACTAACCCTTGATATATACTAGTGTGGCATTTCAGATTTTGCCTCTTGGCAAGTACATCAGGACCCAGACATGAAGTAGATGACACACCCAAGGATAATTGACAAAAGTTTAAGGAAGAGAGTATTTATTTACAAAGATGTGGTCAAAGTTGGGGAAACAAGTGAGGGATAATGAAGCCAAAAACTGTTGCTACTCTTTTTATGTGTGGGGGGGGTCGGGGGGTTACTGGGGATTGAACTCAGGGGTGCTTGACCACTGAGCCACATCCCCAGCCCTATTTTGTGTTTATGTAGAGACAGGGTCTCACCAAGTTGCTTAGCGCCTCACCGTTGCCGAGACTGGCTTTGAACTCGCGATTCTCATGTCTCAGCCTCCCTAAGTGCTGGGATTACAGGTGTGCACCACCGCGCCTGGCTCTATAGATGCTCTTAACTCTGAAGAGAAAGGTGTCATTAGTAGAACCCAGCAATACCAATTGCTGAAACATAGGTCTGGAGCTGTGGCCTTTAGTAGAGGAATGCAGTTATTATCAAGCTATGGCTCAGCAGGGGAAGGGTGAAGGTAATACCTACTCGGACTCTCTCTGATTTCCTCTAGTATCTCACATTGGCCAGATTCGTCCAATAACTGGAGAGTAAGAATTCCTGTTGGCTTTAGTCCATAGAGATTGGTTTCTTGCCCTGAAGATATAGCTCATAGTAGAGCACTTACTAGCATGTGTGAAGCCCTGGGTGCAATCCCAGTAACGCAAAAAAAGAGAAAGAGAGAAAGAAACAATTTCTTTATCGTATTATATACTAAATTTTTCTGTAAGCTTAGTCTTCTCTGTTCATTCCTTTAATCTGTCTTCTTTCTACTCCTATACTATTTCACTATTATTGTAGCTTATTTACATATTTTTTAAATATAAGGTAAAAATGTCAAAATATCATTTACTTATGAACTTTAAAGGGAAGAAAAGGAGGAGTTGTCATACCAGACAGTGTCTCACTAAGTTGCTTGAGGGTCTTGCTAAATTGCTAAGGTTGGCTTTGAATTTGCAATCTTCTTGCCTCAGCTTCTCAAGTCACTGGGATTACAGGTGTGTGCCACCTTCCCCCACTATTATTATTATTATTATTATTATTAAACATTTAATTTTTAGATAGTTGTGGATCCATATGCAGTTGTAAGAAATAATGCAGGGCAATTCATTGAACCTTTACCTAGTTTCCACAAGGGTAACATCTTGCAGATGTCTACTTTGCAAGTTTACTTTAGTAAAATATCAAAACCAGGAAAACGACCTCAACAAAGTGAAATACAGAATATTTTCCACCACCATAAAAATCTTGCCTGTTGCCCTTTTTCTCCCTCCTTCACCTTCTTCATCTCTGGCAACCACTAATCTGTTCTCCACTTATATAATTTTGTTATTTCAAAAATAGTATATAAATAAAATAATATGGTATGTAGTCTTTTATAATTACCTTTTTATTTTTTTTTAATCATCTCTGGAGCATCATCCAGGTTGTTACATGTATTAATATTTTGTTCCTTTTTATTACTGAATAGTATTCCATGGTATGGTTATGCCACTTTAACTATTTACCTGTTTGTTTTCCTGTTCTTGGCTGTGCAGAATAAAGCTGCTGTAAACATTTATATGCAAGTTTTTGTTTTAATTTCTCCAGATTAAATGTCCAGAAGCACTATTGCTGAGCCATATGATAGTGCTTTGTGTATGTGTGAGTGTGAGTCTGCCAAACTATTTATCAGCGTGCCTATACTACCAATAGAATACCACCAATAGAATCTGAGTGACCAGTTTCTCTGCATCCTTGTCAGCATTTGACATTGTCACTATTTTTTATTTCAGACATTTTTTTAATTTATATTATTTTATTTAAATGTGTTTCAAGTCATAGTACATATACAGAGCTCAATTTTTCCATTTCTCTGGTTGCAAACCAGATAGAGTCACACCATTTGTGTCTTCATACATGCACCAAGGGTAGTGATGACCATCTCATTCAACCATCTTTACTATACCCATTCCCCTTTCCCTCCCCCCGTCTCCCCCCCTGCCGCATCCAGAGTTCCTCCATTTCTCCTATGTTCCCCATTCCCACCCCCCTTATGTATCCTCATCCACTAATCAGACATCGTTATGTAATAATGTTTCACTACTTTTCAGTTGCCTGTCATTAATCACTAATGATATTGAGCATTTTTACCTTATATTTAAAAAAATATGTAAAATTGTGCTTGTTTGCCATTCAGATCTCTTCTTCAATAAAATCTCTTCATTTCTTTTTCCCATTTTCTTTTCTTTTTTTTGGTACTGGGGATTGAACTCAGGGGCACTCGACCACTGAGCCACATCCTCAGCCCTATTTTGTGTTTTATGTAGAGACAGGGTCTCACTGAGTTGCTTAGCGCCTCGCCATTGCTGAAGCTGGCTTTGAACTCGCAATTCTCCTGTCTCAGCCTCCCTAAGTGCTGGGATTACAGGCTTGAGCCACCGCGCCCGGTTTCTTTTTCCCATTTTCTAATTAGATTTGTTCTTTACAGTTGAGGTTTGAGATTTCGTTATATATTCCAGACGATAGTTTTTTGTCAGAGGTGTGTTTTCACAAATATTTTCTCCTAGCCCTAAAGGTTATTTTATCATCATCTCATGAAGATCTTCACAGAACATAATTTTTTAATTTCAGTGAAGTTTAGTGTATCTGTTTTTCTCTTTATGTCTCATGCTTTGGTGTTAAGTCTAAGAACTGCCTAGCTCTAGATCTTAAATATTCTCTCATATGCTTTTTTTAAAATATTTTTTTAGTTGTTGATGGATCTTTATTTTATTCATTTATTATTTATATGTGGTACTGAGGATCGAACCCAGTGCCTCACACGTGCTAGGCAAGTGTGCTACCACTAAGCTACACCCCCAGCCCTCTCAATATGCTTTTTATCCTAAATATTTTATAGTTTTGTGCTTTACACTTATGTCCATGATCCATTTTGCATTAATTTTGTGTGAGGTGTAAGACTTTGGTTTATTTTTTCACCTATGAATATCTACTTGCTCTAGCACCATGTGGTGCACCTACCACCTCAAACAATTTTAGAACACTTTCATCATCCGGAAGAAGCCCTTTTCTGTTAGTAATCATTCTTCATTCCCTTCAACCTTCCCATTATATTTTCTGTCTAATGATTTGGCTATTCTGAGCATTTCATATAAATTAAAATATATAATATTTGGTCTTTTGCAATTGACTTCTTTCAAAGTGACTGCATCTTTTTACACATCAACCAGCAGTATGCGAGTGTTCTATTTTTCACATCCTCATCCATATTTGTTAATTATCTCTCTTTTTTATTATAGCCATCCTAGCAGGTGTAGAATCATATCTCATTGTGGTTTTATTTATGTTTCTCTTATATCTAATGATGATGCACATTTTTTCATATGCTTATTAGCCATTTGTACATCTCCTTTGGAGAAATATCTGTTTAGATCCTTTGCCTGCTTTTAATTGTGTTATTAGTCTTTTGTTATTAAGTTAAAAGAGTTCTTGACATATTTTCGCTACAACCCCTTATCAGATATATATTTGGAAATATTTTCTGCCATTCTACGGGCTGTCTTTTCATTTTCTTCATGGTGTTCTTGGGAATTCAAAAGGTTTTATTTTCATGAAGTTCAACTTATCCATTTTTTTCTTTTGTTTCATGCTTTTGGTATCCTAAGATAGTTTTGCCTAACTGAAAGTTACAGAAATTTACTGCTATATTTTGTTCTTAGAGTTTTATAGATTTATTGCTTACATTTAGGAGTATGCTCCATTTTGAATTAATTTTTGTGTATATCCTGAAGAAAGGTTCTAACTTTTATTCTTTTGCATGTGCTTATCTAATTGCTCTAGTACAACCATTGGTTGAAAAGATTATTCTTTTTCTGATGAACTGTCTTGGCACTCAGAATGATCTTTGCAAAATAATCCTTTCCCCTTTATTTCCTTAAAAACCTCTAGTGTAACTAAAATAAGATATAGAACTTTTAATTAGGATTTTTATCATGGGTTACATGATCTAGATTCTGCCTGTATACTGTATATCCAACACTTCCTGTACTTTTTTTTTTTTTTTTTTTTAATATTTTTTAGTTGTGGATGGACACAATGTCTTTATTTTATTGCTTTGTATGTGGTGCTGAGGATCGAACCCAGGGACTCACGCATGCGAGGCAAGCGCTCTACCGCTGAGCTACAATCCCAGCCCCCACTTCCTGTACTTTTTATACCTTCTCACTCATTCTAAGCAATATTATCTGCTTTTCTTTCTCTGGTTTTTTTTTTTTTTTTTGGTAATTGTTGTTGTCTTACTGGGGATTAAACTGATGGGCATTCTACCACTGAGCTATAACTGCAGCCCTTTTTATTTTTTGAGACAGCGTCTTGCTGGGGTGTTTAGGTTGGCCTTGAACTTGGATTCTCCTGCTTCAGCTGCCCAAGTAACTGGAATTATTGCTGTCTACCCAGCATCATTAGCTCCTTTTCTGCTCTTCAGTCATATCAAGCTCATTCTTGTCTCGAACTTTTTGTGTTGACTGACTGCCCACTATAGAATACTTGTCTCCTCCCTAACACATTATTGTCTCAGATCTTCACATTTCTGATTCTTCATTATTTAGTTCTTAGGTCAAATATCATCTTATTAGAGAGTCCTTTCTGACCATCTTGTTAAAATTCATTACCCTCCCTATCCCCCAGTCATATTTCCCCCATAACCCTATTTTCTTTTCTTTACCACTTGTTATTAATTGGAATCATTATTCTATTACCTGAGTAACTGTCACCTCCCACTAGAATGCATGTTTTATAGGGCCGGGCTCTATGTCTCAGTGTTTAGAACCATACCTAGCACATCATAGGTTCTCTCTTTTTTTCTTGTCTTTTTGCAGTACTGAGAATTAAACCCAGGGGCTCTCTACCACTGAGCTACATCCCCAGCCATTTTTATTTTTTTATTTTAATAAGACATAGTCTCACTATGTCTTTATTTTGCCTCGAACTTGGAATCCTCTTGCCTCAGTGTCCCTAGTAGGAGGGAATTAAAGATGTGTACCACAACTCCTGGCTACATAGTAGGTTCTCAAAAAATATTAACTGATGGAATGCAGTATGCACTCATTAACTATAGAGAGGACAGATCATAATAGAAAGAACATGGCAGTGCTTCTTCCATGCCCATGCATTCATAAAAGCAACTGGTATTCTGGGCAATGGAAGGATAGCTTACTATAAGTAGGGTATCTGTGTCTTTACTGGTACTCTGCCTCTGAGAAGATCACTGAAAAGTCTTAACCATTTACACAAACCAAAGTGGGTCAAGTTGGATCCTGGTGGATGGCAATGCCAGGTGGTTTTGATTCTTTAGGTGAATGAGGTGATAGCCTGAGGAAATTAAGCCTGAGTTCTTAAAAAGTGAACTCAGATCATCCGTTTGACTTTATGAGTAGTTATATGTCATCCAGTAAACAGGTGAGTCCATGTCCAGTAAACAGGTGAGTCCATGTACTTAAGGAAAAAGTACTCTAATGTAGAAAAGCAATTCTCAGGTTTTATTGGTTTAGACAACAGTTTTCAAACTCTGAGAGTAGCCTCACGTCTGCTTTTTTTGCTTACTTTCTTTGTGCCAGAAGAATTCTGCTGCTGGAAGAAAAGAACAAGGCAAAGTTTGAAATTCATAGGTCTGCACCAAATACATTTCAGAACTGGATGGTTCTCTGTAGTCTGATTCTATGTTTTGTAAATAACTGTCATGCAAATAAATCCCTGCATTTGTTGTTGGATGGTGGGCACCCAAATTCAGTCATTGCAAAGGTATTTCCCAATTATCAATTGATAACTAACTCCTTAATAGCAACTCTGGAGACCAGATGATGATGGAATGATACATTCAGTGTGCTGAAAGAGAAATACTAACCTATAATTCTGTTCTTAATAAAATTATTGCTTTTGACTGAAGAAAAGTCATCTTTCAGATTAACTAAATTAAGATCATTTGCTGCCAGTAGACTTTATTTTAAATTATAATTTTTGCCATGATGGACATTGAGCCCCAGGGCCTTATGCACAATAAGCAAGCACTCCACCACATCATTAGCCATAGGCCATTATTTATTAGGTATTTTGATCAAAAGGAAAATGATCTCTGATTGAAAGAAAAGTTGAATGAAGAGAATATAATATGATAACTACATGGATAAATCTAAATGACAAATTGTCAAATAACTTTTTTTTTTTTTTTTGGTACTGGGGATTAAACCAGGGGTGCTTTACCACTGAGCTACATCCCCAGTCTTTTTTATTTTATTTTATTTTATTTTATTTTAGCTGTCTCACTAAATTGCTGAGGCTGGCCTCAAACTTGCAGTACTCCTGCCTTAGCCTCCCAAATTGCTGGGATTATAGGAGTGGGCCAATTCCCCCTGCCATAAATTTTTTAAAAATTTGGATTTAAAAAATTTATGATAGGGTCTAGGGATTTAGCTCAGTTAGTAGAGTGGCTTGCCTCGCATGCACAAGGCCTTGGGTTCAATCCACAGCACCACAAAAAAAAAATTATGATAGAATATGCAAAAGTAATATACAATAATGTATACAAATTTGAAGAAGGATTAAATGGAATTGAAGTATTCCAAGAGTCTAGAATTAATTATGAAAGAAGAAAATAATGAAGATTTCTGTTTTTATCTTTGAAATGAGGTCTCATTGTGTTGCCCAGGCTGATCTCAAATTTAGCTTCCCATGTAGCTGTGAATATGGGTACATGTTACTATGCCTGGCCAAAAAATAAATTTTTGACTTTGATATAGTAGAGTTAGATGTTTTATAGTTTTTGTAGCATCTCTGTCCAGTATGGTAGCCATATATGTCTATTTAAATTTACTTTAAAAATTTAGTTTCTGAGTTGTACTAACTACATTTTAGTTTCTCAGTAGATGTGTGGGCCAGAGATATAGCTTAATAGTAGAGCATTTGCCATAAACAAGACACTTCAGTACCACAAGAAAAAGAAATCAATAGCCATATGTGATCAGTGGATATTCTGTTGGGTAATGTAGATTTGGAAAATTTCCATCATTGTAGAAAGTACTATTGGATAGTATATTTCTAGAGTAACCATTGAAAACCATAGAAAACATGTGGGTAACTTTTAGATTAGTAGAAAAAGAATTAGTATAAAAAGAAGGAATTAGGGAGAGAGAAAGTAATATTGAACTGATGGATCAGAGAGAATGGTATGTTTAATAAATTTAAATATATGAATAATAATTCATAGCCAAGAAATGGAAGTAACCTAAGTATCCATCAGTTGATGAATGGGTAAAGTGTAGTGCACATATATAATGGAATACTATTCAGCCATAAAAAAAGAATTAAATCCTGTCATTTGGAACAAAATGGAAAAAAATAAGTGAAATAAGTGAGGCACAGAAATATAAGTACCATATGATCTCACATGTGGAATTATTAAAAGTTGATCTGATAGAATTTAAGAGTATACTGGTGGTTACCAGAGGCTGGGGACAGTGAGGAATGATGGGAAACCACTTATGGATATGTACTAAGTTAAAATTAGAAGCAAAAAAACTGTTGCGTGCTGCTGCACAGTGTAGATAACAATAATGTACTTTATATTTCAAAACTCTAGAATAGATTTTGAAAGTTTTCACCATAAAATAATGAAAGTTCAAGGAGATAAATCTGTTTAACCTGATTTAAATATTATCTAATATATACATGTATCCAAAACATGGTACCCCATAATGAAGTACAACTTTTATGGTTAATAAAATTACTACTGCTACTAGTATCATCATCATCATCATCAGTAGTAGTAGTACTAGTAGTAGTAATTATACTGGAAATTATACCCAGGATACCCACTGAGCTAAATCCTCAGCCCTTTTTATTTTTTTATTTAGAGACAAGATCTAACTAAGTTGCACTAGTCTCAAACTTGTGATACTCCTGCCTCAGCCTTCTGAGTAGCTGGGATTTTAGGCATGCACCACTGCACCTGGCAATGAAATTATTTCTAGAAGAATAATTATAGTAAGTGTAAATAGGAGTAAATACTCTAATTTAAAAGAGTATTCTGCAAAACTACACTGAGATTTCATCTCACACCAGTCAAAATTGCAGTCATCAAGAATACAAATAAAAATAAATGTTTTATACTGTTGGTGGGATTGTAAATTAGTACAACCACTACAGGAATCAGTATAGAGGTTCCTCAAAAGAGTAGGCATGGACCCACCATATGACTGAGCTATACTATGCCTCAGTATTTGTTCTGAAGAACTAAAGTCATCATACTACAGTGACACATGCATATCCATGTTTATAGCAGCACAATTCACAATAGCCAAATTATGGAGACAACCTTGGTATCCATCAATGGATGAATGGATAAAGAAAATGTGGTATATATACACAGTGCAGTTTTATTCAGCCATAAAGAAAAATAAAATTGTTATTTGCAGGAATATGGCTGAAACTAGAGACTGTCAGTTTAAGTAAAATGAGTCAAACTCAGAAGGTCAGGGCTCATGTATTTTCTCTCATGCCCAAGCTAGAAAGCAAAAGGAAAAGAAAGGTGGGGATGGATATCACGAAGATCAAAGGGAAATCAGTGGAGGAAAAAGGGACCAAGGGATGGGAGGTAGGGAGGGAAGGGAGAGTGCTAGGGAGTGATATTGACCAAATTATGTTGTTATATTGTGTGCATGTATGAATATGTGACAACAGATTCCTCATTATGTATAACTATAATGCACAAATAAAAATGTGGGGAAAAAATCACTGAAAGAAAAAAAGAAAAAAAAAGGAGTATTCTGGGTTCTGGGGATGTAGCTTGTTGGTAAAGCACTTGCCTAGCATCCTCAGTACAAAAGGAAAGAAGGGAGGGAGGGAGACAGGAGAATTATTTTGAGGCTAGATTAAAGTAGATTATTTTGTTTTTAAATTTGTTTTATTTTTGCTGTTTACAAGACATATATAAACAATATGGTCATACAGAAAGATTATAAGGAAAAAGAGATGCTGTGTAATTAGTAGTCAAAAGAAAGCTGGTGTACCTATACTAATACTGGAAAGAATAGATGTCAAATCAAAAAGCATTACTAATGATAGAATTTTAATTTTATCAGCAAGATAAAATTAATTCAAATTTTTGTGCTCAGAAGATACCCAGAAAGTAGATACCCTGAGTGACTGTTTATTCCATGGACCCACAAGAAATGCCACAACAAATAAAGATCAATATTTTTATAATGAAAAGCAAAATTAGTGTGCATCGATAATAAGTGCATAAGCAAAATTTGCCATTGTCACAGTGAAAGACTTTAATACCTATCTCTCTAATTAATAGAAACAGAAAAGAAAATCTAATGAATTTACATTCTTTAACAATTTTATTTTTTATTTTTGAACAATTTCAGATTTACAGGAAAGTTAGAAAGATACTAGAGAGAATTCCTTAATGTTAATATCTTATATGACCATGATACATGTGTGGAATTTCATATTGGTGCATTAGTATTAACTAAACTATAATCTTCATTCAAATTTCACGTATTTTTCCACTAATTTTTTTTGTTGATGTTCCAGAATACAGGGTATCATATTGCATTTAATCATCTTACCTTCCTAGTTTTCTCTAGTGGATGAAAGTTTCTTTCTCTGACCACAGTGCATTTTTTTAATACCTTTATTTTGTTTACTTAGTTTTTATTTTTCACATGGTGCTAGGGATCAAACCTAGTGCGTCACGCATGCTAGGCAAGTGCTTTACCACTGAGTCACAACCCCAGTCACCACAGTGCAATTAATCTAGAAATTGATAGAAAAACAATAAATAGAAACTACTTGGGTCAAGAAAATCATAATGTAACTTAGAATACATTTTCATTACATAGTAAGGAAATCTATATTAAAACTTGTGAGATATAACCAGAATAGTTTTTAGAGAGATTTTTAAACCTTAAGTTAATATATTAAAGGTAAAGACTGAAAATGAATGAGCTATATAATCATCTTAATAAATATCAGAAAGTTTTAAAATAGGAAGTAAATATAAAGAAGATGAGCAAAGCTAAAATTCTTTGAAAAGGATTAAATGATAAACAGAAAATGAAAAATATAAAACATTATATAGCATAGTTTCCTAGAAATAAATGTAACAAAAAGATGCACAAGATATCTATGGGAATAATTTTATTTTATTTTTTCTAGTTTTATTTATTTATTTTCAAGAGACAGGACCTTACTGTGTTGCCCAGGCTGGCCCTGAATTCCTGGGCTCAAGCCATCCTTCCTCTTAAGGCCTCAAGTTCCCGGGACTACAGGCACAACCTACCACACTTGGCTTTGGGAATAATTTTTATATCTGAAAAAAGACCCATATAAAATGTAAAGATATGATATTCTTAAATTTCAAGACTAGAATTATAAAGATTACAGTTTTCCCAATAGTAAATTATAGTTTTCAATACAATCAAATAAAATTCCAACAAACTTGGTGGGGGGTTAGGGGCAGGGAGTTGTGAAATGTGACATTTTTTTTTTTTTTATAACTTATATGGAAGTAGAAAGGGCCAGTAATAAATATCAAGATATTCTTGAAGTAGAACAAGTAGGGAGGACATACTTTTCCATATATGAAATAGCTAATATTATAATTAAGAATTAGACCAGTGACAGAGAATAGAGCCATCCCACCAAACTCCCCCAAAATTTATGTAGACAGAAACAGGGCATCGTAGAGCAATAGGGAAAAGCAATTTTTTCAATAAAAGGTGTCAAGATGGGACTGGGGTTATGGCGCAGTGGTAGCGTGCTCGCCTAGCACGCGTGAGGCACTGGGTTCGATCCTCAGCATCACATAAAAAATAAAATAAAGATATTCTGTCCACCTACAACTACAAAATAAATATTTTTTTAAAAAAAAGGTATCAAGACAATTTGGTAGCCATAGTGGAAAAATGAAATTGTTTTCCACAACTCACACAATAACAATTCTGTTCCATGTGCATTAAAGTTTAACTGTAAAAAGTAAAGCTATAAATGCTTGAGATTTAACAATAGGGAAGAATTTCTAAACCTATTAACCCATAAAGGAAACATTAGTAAACATGACTGCCTTAAAATTGAGAATTTGTGTTCATCTAAAGTCATCCAAAGAGGATGTAAAAGCAAGCCACAGAGTACATGACTGCAACCGATAGAAGATTAATATCTAGAAGGTATAAAGAACCCCCAGAAATAATTTTTTAAAAGACAACTCAATAAAAAAAGAATCAAATGACTTAAACAGACATTTCACAAAAATGAAATTAGCAATAGGTCAGATTTTTGTGATTTTTTTTTTGTACCAGGGATTGAACACAGAGGCTTTTAACCACTGAGCCACTCTAGTCATATTTTTATGTATTTGTTAGAATTAAAAATTTAGATTCTTTGCAAAGATTTAATGAAGAAAAGTACTATAATAGTCTTGAGAAAAATAAAGGTCTTGAGAAAAGTAATAACCTTCTAAAGATATCATGCCCTCAAATTTTTAATTAAGTATCTAAGTTCTCATGTTAAAGGAATCAAAAATAAAAGTCATAGATATGTTGTGTGTGTGTGTGTGTGTGGTTTACATAGAGTAATAGCCCAAGGATTTTCTCTCAAAGAAAAGATCTTATTTGGTTCTCCATCCAAAGACTGACAAGTGAATACATCTTTGTATTTTAAGTTAACATTAAATGTTTAAGATTTGTATATAACATTTCCCATGATTTCCTGCTTTGGATTTTTCTTTTTATTCTACCTTACTTTCTCTTATTTTATTTTATTGTAGTGTATGGTACTGGGGGTCAGTACCCAAGGCCTTTCACATGCTAGGCAAGTGTTCTACCACTAAGCTACATCCCCAATCCTTTTTATTTTAAGACAAGGTCATCTAAGTTGCCCAGGCTACCCTTGAACTTGTGATCAAGTAACCTGAGCCTGGAACTTTTTTAGATCTTATAAATTAACCCCTTTGAGAAGCACTATCCAGAGTATTACTTGCACAGATACATGTCAAGAACTTTGATATTCAAAGAATAAATATTCAAGATGATAATTTAGATGTAGGAAGAAAACATTTCTCTCATTTTTCTTTGCATCATTATTTAATTTGTATTTTTGTTTTATTGTGTGGTTAACATATTAATACCATAATACATGTACATAATTCAAAAATATTTTTAAGGATGGGAAGGCAATGGAAATAAGTTGTTTGGGCAACAGAAACTTCTTTTTCTTCAATAGTCAAAGCAAAGAATAATGAAAGGAAAATAAAGATGCCCAATTATATTTCCTATAGCTTAAAAGTTTCAATTTACTTTTCTACTATACCTCTAAAGACAAAGATTAAATAAGAATCCTGAGGCAAATGTTGTTCTTGATTAATCTATATTAACCTTTCTCCAGGAAAACAACAATAGTTATATCTATTCATATTTCCACTACACTTTTCTAGGAACTAAATAATAAATAAAATGGAAGAACTTTGTTGTTAACCCTATGAATTAGCCTTGCTTTAAATGTGAGCTATTTTTAGTTAAAATAAACACTGAAGTTTTCTTATTTTTCCTGTTGAAATAATTTACATTTATTTTAATCACTTAAATATATCTTTTTAACCCTAATAAAGAAAGTTGTGATGCATACCTATAATCTCATCTACTTAGAAGGCTAAAGCAGGAGAACCACAAGTTGAAGGCTAGCATGGGCAACTTAGTGAGTTTTCATCTCAAAACAAAAAATAAAAAGGACTGGTGGTATAGCTTAGTGCTCCAGACCCTGGGTTCAATCCCAGTACCTCAGAAAATAAACAATGAACAAAAAATAAAGTTGCATGTAATAATCTGATTTTATCATTTTTGTATAATTGAAATACAACTTTGTGGTATCTTATATAATGTGTTATGCTGAGCTATAAACAAAATTGGAAACTGTTTCATGTTGATTTTAGTGCTGATTTTCTTTTTTCATAAGTATTATTTTTATATTTATTGTATTAGAATAAAATCTTAAAAAGTGATTTGGATTTCTTTTGTTATTGTTTCTAATTTATCATGATTAGTGAGATAGTCATTTGTTTTCTAGATTGATGACATTGTAAAAGCTGTTGGTAACTGCAGCTACAACCAACTAGTGGAGAAGATCATCTCTTGTAAGCAATCAGACAATAGTGAGCTGGTTAGTGAAGGTGGGTGAGTGCTGCTACTACTTGACTTTTTTATTCTTGGCAAAATAACTTGTCTTAAAATTTAATATCTTTCAACTTTCCTACTTAAGGCTTATAAAAATATAAGTGATGCTACTTGTAGGGATTAAGCAATCATTCATAAAAGTGCCAATTAAAGATTTTTCCTAGAACCTTTTTCACTTGACTTACAAAATCAGGCCTGGATGCTAAAAAAGTCTTTGGAATCACTTGCAAGCTTTGGTATGGTCCATTGCTCTGAGGTTACTGATAATTACTGTTTTAAAAGGATTATTTTGGAGGACTGAGTAGATTTTATAATTTATCATGAGCACTTTAATTGACAGAAATGAGAATTGTAGTGCTTAAGTATTCTATTTTAGCAGACTTCTCCCTTATGTTTCAGTATAAGACAGTGTATTAAAACCCTATTCTGGATCAGAGTATGCCTCTGTATATTAGTAGCTCACTGAAATTACCAAATTTATCATCACAAAAGCACCTTAATATTTTTTTCAGATATGTTCCAATCAATGATGGGAAAGGAGATTTAAAACCTGAAGGTTATCAGGAACCACAGCATTTGGATATACCTTCCCCACCACCTACTTCATTTTTTCATAAATATACACAAATACTAAAGGTGCTCTTTTCCTTTTTTAGAAGGGTAAACAAGAAAGAGAAATCAGGAGAAGCAGGTGATAAATTTCATTCTGCCTCAGACACACAATTCTTTATGTGAAGTATAATAAAAATTGATTACAATTATACATCTTTTTAAATCAAAGCAAGTGACTATAAGAATATATAAGTATATACAAGATGTGTACATAAATTCCACATTATATTAATCAGAACCCAACTAATTATATGACTCAATTATCTAGAAGTTTGACACATTTATACAGGTATTAAGAAAATACATGATATTTGCCAGGCGCAGTGGCTCACGCCTGTAATCCCAGCACTTTGGGAGGCTGAGACAGGAGAATCGCGAGTTCAAAGCCAGCCTCAGCAACAGCGAGGTGCTAAGCAACTCAGTGAGACCCTGTCTCTACATAAAACACACAGTAGGGCTGGGATGGGGCTCAGTGGTCGAGTACCAAAAAAAGAAAATACATGATATTTAATTGAGGTTGATCCTGGTCTTTTACTTGCCAAACACCTTAACATACAGGGACATGGATCACTGACTTGGATGACAACTTTCACTGCAACTGAAGGCAAAAAAAAACTTAAATTTTAAGAAGAAACAACAAAAGCTGTTATAAGTTTTCTCTCAATGAACAAAATTCAACTCACTAGAACTATACATTCCTATCCATGCTCTCATTACCAAATATAAATTCCTAAAAAGAAGCCCCTAAGAAAATTTTTATGCAATCTGCTTTCTCCTTAATGTCCAATATACTATTAGAGTTATGCTGTTCATTAGTAATCAAAGGAACAATAAGATTTATAAAGTGGTAACAGAAACAATAGCTAAGAAGGGATGTCTGAGTTAACAGATTTTAGGGTGAAAAACTGCTGGAAAAACTGTGACAGTATTTTTCCCAAGCCAGACTGCAATGCTACAAGAATAGTACTAGTACACTAATTAACACCATGAGTACCAAACAGTGAGTCCCTGCATCATTCCCTTTCCTTAATTTAATGTTCTACCTATTATTTCTCTGACATTGATTCCCCAGGATAATGAGAAACTATAGCTAATTTATGTAGTATCAGTAATTTGGGGAGAATGTCTTGGTAAAAGCAGGGAAGGAATCACTCTCTATAGTGGCATGTAATTTTCAGGTAATATATACTAGGCATATTTATTGATTAATTCCTTGCTATATAAATTTTGTAATAGTGAAATAATGCATAACAGTTTCTGATATTAAAGAATAAGCCGGGCCCAGTGGCACACGCCTGTAATCCCAGCACTTTGGGAGGCTGAGACAGGAGAATCAAGAGTTCAAAGCCAGCCTCAGCAATGGAGAGGCGCTAAGCAACTCAGTGAGACCCTGTCTCTACATAAAACACAAAATAGGGCTGGGGATGTGGCTCAGAGGTTGAGTTCAATCCTTGGCACCAAAAAAAACCCCAGAATAATTATATGTGGAATTCAGTACAGTTAAAAAGCTAAACTAGTTTTTTGTTTATAAGAAATTGCAAAAGGCATGCATCAGAAAGAAAAGACCCACAGCCAAGCATGGTGGTACACACCTGTATCCCAGCAACTGGGGAGGCCGAGGCAGGAAGCAAGTTCTAAGACAGCCTGGGCAATTTAATGAGATCTTGTCTCAAAAATAAAATTAAAATAGCTGGGATGTAGCTCAGTGATAAAGCATTTACCTGGCATGTATGATTTTTTTTTACTTATCAACAGCATTTATCTTTCCTCCATCATTTTTATTCATCATGTTCTCTTGGCATTAGCTTTTTGTTGATGGGATGAAATACCTAAGAAAAACAACTTAGAGGAGGAAAGATTTATTTTTACTCAGAGGTTTTAATCCATGGTTGGCTGGCTTCATTGTTTTCACCCAGGCCTGGGCGGACGGGGTGGGGGAGCGGGGGAAATGACAAAAAATAGCCTTCCAGGGCATGCCTCCAGTGACCTATTTCCTCCAAGTAGGCTTCATCTCCTAGAGTTTCCCTCATCATCCAATTACTTCCCCAAATCTCCAACTCTGCATATTGCTGCATTGGAGAACAAGACTTCAATATATGAGTTTTTGGGGGACATTTCGTATCCAAACCCGAGCACTCTTGGATACAGTGTTCAATTGAAGTAGTCTGCTTTGTTTTTCTATTTAGCCTTCAACTGTACCTTTCCTTCTTTTTTTTTTTTTTAATGTTTTTTGTTGGTTTTTGTTTTCGTAGTTGGTAGATGGACATGCCTTTATTTTATCTGCTTATTTCTATGTGGTGCTGAGGATCAAACCCAGTGCCTCACATGTGCCAGGCAAGCACTCTACCACTAAGCTACAACCACTGCCCTGTACTTTTCCTTTTGAATTAATAAAATAAGCCAAACCGGTTGATTTATAATCTTAAAATCTTTGGTCCTAGATGATAATTACTACTTCTTTTTTTTTGTTTTTTAGAAAATTCAAACATTTCATTTGTCAAGGTGCAGAGTGTAGGAAATACTTTTAATAGCATTTTGTTTTTTTGAGGAAAAAAATGTTATTAGGCTGACACAGAATTAGATATTCTTTCAACTTCTTTCATGTAACGTTCATTTTATTTTTTTTTAATTTTTTTCTAATTGTAGGTGGGCACAAATATCTTTATTTTATTTATTTATTTTTATGTGTACTGAGGATTGAACCCAGTGCCTCACGTATGCGAGGCAAGCGCTCTACCACTGAGCTACCATCCCAGCCCACGTTCCTTTTCTTTTGATGCTGACACCTTATAAATAAAAGCACAGAACTTTTATGTGTACATATGGTACATATTATTTGCTACCTCTTCCAAATGTCAATACTTTCTGGACCTAGTTATAATGATGGATTGTGTCATGACAGCAAAATCAGTAAGGGGAAAAAAAAAACAGTACCTGCTGCCAGACTTCACTAGAGCTTGAATTTTAATTGCAGATACTCTCTTAGGTATAATTGTTTTTTAAACAATTGTTCATGGGACAAGAATGTACTTATAAATATAATTCAAGGATATTTGTTCACTTAAATATTTATTGAAACTGTATTATATAGTGTAAACACTGAATACTGTAGTTTTAATCACATTTTTTTTATTAAATAATATTAGTTTCTTTTTTCTCCAGCTTTCATTTTTGAGAATCTCAAATCCATAAAAGAGTTGAGATAGCACAATGAACATTTATATTCACTTTTCTTAAATTCACCAATTATTATCATATTGAATATTTGCTTTTTTCTATATTCCTGCACACACATTTTCCCCCTAAATCACATGACAATAATTTGCAAGTATCATAGTACTTCTTTTTTTAACCCAACAGTGCTTCATTATCTGTTTCCAAAGAAAAAGGGATTTGGGCTGGTGTGGTGGCTCAGTGGTAGTGCACTCACCTAGCATGTGTGAGGCACTGGGTTCGATTCTCAGCACCGCATATAAATAAATAAAATAAAGGTCTATTGACAAAAAAAAGTAAAAAAAAAAGAAAAAAGGATTCACTTATTTAAAGTCTTCTTTATAATCACATTATAATTATCTCAGGCAATTTAGCATTGATACAGTATTATCTAATAGAAGGTTAATATTCAGAATTTTTTAGTTTTCCCAATAATGTCTTTGAAAGCTTTAAATTTTTTCAGGGTAGGCTCTAATCAAAGATCAATTAGGGGCTGGGATTGTAGCTCAGTGGTAGAGCGCTTGCCTTGCACGCGTGAGGCCCTGGGTTTGATCCTCAGCACCACATACAAAGCAATAAAATAAAGACATTGTGTCCATCTACAACTAAAAAAAATTTTAAAAAAAAGATGAGTTGTTTTTAGTCTCCTATAATATAGAAAAGATCCCTAATGTTTTTCTTTTTTACTTTCTTTTCTTTCCTGCTTTTAAAAAAAATCTATTGTGAAAGTGACTTTTTTTCAATAGTCTGTGCCAGTTGTTTAATAAAATAACCCATAATTTGGATTTATCTGATTGTTTCCTCTGAGTAGGTTCAAATTATATATTTTTGGCGGTTTGCGTCATAGATGATTTTGTGTTCTTCCTAATGCACCAAATCAGGGGCAGATGGCTGATTATCCCATTATTGGTGATGTATAATTTGATCAAGGTGGTACAGGCCAAATTTTTATTATAAAGATTTCCTTTTTCCTTTATAATTAATAAGTAACCAGTGATGTTCTACACTGAAACTGTGAATGTCCTGTTCTTAATGATCATTTTCCCAGTAGATTGTGCATACATCTGTTCTTGTCTGAGTCAGTTATTACTATGGTGGTTATGATATTTTTATTATTCCATCTACAATTATTTGTTGTTATTCTTCTATAAAAGATGGCTTTCCCTTCTCTTCCTCATCCCTCACTAAAAAAAATAATATCAATATAAACTCATGGATCCTTTTTTTTTTTTTTTGTGGGGGAAAAAGGTACCAGGAATTGAACTCAGGTGCACTTGACCACATCCCCAGCCCTATTTCATATTTTATTTAGAGACAGGGTCTCACTGAGTTGCTTAGCACCTTGCTTTTGCTGAAGATAGCTGGCTTTGAACTCGCGATTCTCCTGCCTCAGTCTCCCAAGCCACTTACAGATTCTTAATTAGGATATTATATCATTATTATCATTATTTTTTTTGACACTGAAATTGTTCCAGATATGGCCATTAAGATGCCTTCTTGTTGGGTCCCATGTTCTTCTGCTGAATCCTTATCATTTTTTTTTTCTGGTACTGGGGAATTGAACTCAGGGCACTAGACCACTAAGCCACATCCTCAGCCCTATTTTGTGTTTTATATAGAGACAGGGTCTCACTGAGTTGCTTAGTGCCTCGCCATTGCTGAGGCTGGCTTTGAACTCATGATACTCCTGTCTCAACCTCCCAAAGTGTTGGAATTACTGGTGTGAACCACCACATCTGGCAAGTCCTTATCATTTTTTGATCCCTTTATTTTTTGGCACAATGAAATGTTCATGCCTCCCTCATGTTCCCCTGGAACCATATAAGTCTCCATCTTTTTAAGGAAAATCTTAGCATTTGTCACATGAAAAAATTGTTTTATGGCCAGATGTGGTGTTGTTTGTAATGCCAGCAGTTTGGGAGGCTGAGACAGGAGGATAGAGAGTTCAAAGCCAGCTTCAGCAACTTACAGAGACCCTAAGCAACTTAGTGAGAAAAAAAAGAAAAGAAAAGAAAGAAAAAGATTGTTTTGCCCATCCTCTTGTGGAAAAAAATACATTAATGTATATGATTTTTGAACTTTGAAATTACAAAAAAAAAAATTAACAATTTGTTTAAAGCTGTCACAGTGACAAAGATAAGTTCTGACCAAGCTTAAATTTGCCTTTTTTAAAAAATTCTGATGCTGGTTTCAGCTTTATCCAAGCTTAAATTTTTTTTTTTTTTTTTTGGTGGTGCTGGGTATTAAACCCAGGACCTTGTGCATATGAGGCAAGCACTCTACCAACTGAGCTATATCCCCAGCCCCAAGCTTAAATTTGAATGCAAATCTCAGACAAGATCACATCTAGGCAATATTTGTAAATAAATTATGTTTCCTTTCCTCTATTTCTGCTTTCAATTCCTTTTTTGCCTAATGTGCTTCTCTCCTAACTTCACCTTCGTTAAGGGAATAGGGCATTCATATTCCTTAATAACTTCCTAGTAACAGAAAAAAAATTGATAATCTCATTTATGATTGAATTTCTGAATATAAGAAAAATTTTTGAGCATACTGATCTTGTCAGAAAAAAGAGTGATATTGTATGCGTGTACAAATATGTAATAATAAATCCCACCATTATGTACAACTATAATGTACCAATAAAATTATGGAAAAAATAATTAAAAAGGAAAAAACGAGTGCTTAATTTAAATTTATTTTCAGTAATTACTATTATTATTATATTAGTTTTTTTTACCTTTAGTATTGCTATATCTATAAAAAAAAATTGAAATTTAATCTGAATGCTGCAAATAAACTATTATTTGAAATGGTGGACTATTTGAAGCAATACAGATAAGTAAATGCTATGTATCATGGAGTTGTATACCAAAATTTGTTTAATTCATCATAAAAAGTTGTACCTAGATAGTCTTTTCAATATTCTACTAAAATCACTGTTTTACAGATGACAGAAGAATTGGGAAATACTATGTTTTGTAATTTTTAATAGATTATTGCTTTATGATTTAGGGACACGTATAATTAAATTGGAATTTATAATCATCTGCACTAAATCTTTAAATGTTTTAATACCAGTAATAAGTCTCCTGGATTCCAGTCTTTACCATAACTAGTTTAATGTCCTTGAGTAAGTCATTTATTCTCTGTGAATCTATGTCCTGTTTTGTAAAAAGCAGCAGCTAAGAAAGACTTTTCTATCATTAAACATTTGAATTTCAGAATAACATGAAGTTAATGTACTGTATATCCACTGAATTTTTGTCTTTTTTGTGATATCGGGAATTGAACTCAGGGGTACTCAACCACTGAGCCACATCCCCAGCCCTATTTTATGTTTCATTTAGAGACAGGGTCTCACTGAGTTGCTTAGCACCTTAGCTGGCTTTGAACTTGAAATTCTCCCGTCTCAGCCTCCTAAAATGCTGAGATTACAGGCGTGCACCACCACGCCCAGCTTGTGTCTGTTTCCCAGCTCTTTTTAAGACAGGATCTCACAAAGTTACTTAGGGCCTTGCTAAGTGGCTGAGACTAATCTCAAACTTGCAGTCCTTCTGCCTCAGCCTCCTGAGCCACCGGGATTACAGGCACGTGCTATCACGCCTGGCTTTTTATATCTTTTTTTCAAAAAAAGGGATTTGTGGAGAGAATGTATGCAAGTGAGCTGTGTAAGGAGCATTTAGGAACATCTTTCTGAAAGAAGCATTTAGTGACGTGGATATTATAGACAGGAGTAGTATTTTTCAGCATGAACAAAATGCTTCATTTTTAAATGATACATAATAGTAAAAACTTTATACATCCTATTGGTAACTTAGAACTTGAAGAAGAAGAATAATGGGAGATGGAAATTCTTGTTTCCTCAAGAATATATAAACTCAAATGAGATGGACATTATTACCCCTATTTATGGGTATGATTGCACAAATGGTGTGACTCTACATCACGTACAACCAGAGAAATGAAAAGTTATGCTCCGTTTAGTTTTTATGTAAAAACTAAAATTAATTGGTAAAAAAGAATGTAAAAACTCAAGAAGTTGCAGTTATGCTATCAATTTACTTTGGTTGTTGCTTCCTTTAACTTTTGCACTACCCTTCATACCTTAATCAAGTCCTTGGAATAGTGTGTGTATTTTTCACATTTTACAACCATTTTGCAGTTTAAAGTGATATGGCTTGTTACCAAGGCATGGACAGGCAGTGGAATAAATACATTACTTAGCTGCTTCTGGCTCTGCCAACTTTCTACCAAGTTTATTTTCAATTTCTTATTGAGACATTAATTTCTTATAACAGATTCATCTTTACTCCCTGTATCTGCACATCTCAGCTCACTTGTAAAACCTCTCCACCTAGTGCTTCTAAGACATTTCTTTTCTACTCAAGGAAGAGAGAAAAAGGAGAGAAACAGAATGTTTCAAAAAATATTTATACAGTTGATTCTCATTGTCTGCAGTAGCAATGTTCTATGTTGTCATGATCAGCGAATTAGTGAATGCTAAGGTATTGTTCCTAGACAAGATATAAGATTAGGGTCTTTGGAGGTGGGGGGTGCCGGGATTGAACGCAGGAACAGTCAGGCACTGAGTCACATCCCATCCTTTTTTATTTTTTATTTTGAGACAGGGTCTCACTAAGATGCTTAGGGCCTCACTAAATTGCTCAGGCTGGGTTTGAACTTAGGATCCTCCTGCCGCAGCCCCCTGAGCTTTACAGGTGTGCACCACTGTGCCTGGCTTGGTTATTTAGATCATTTTTGACAACCAGTCAACAACCTTACTTTATGAGTGTTTCTGTTTAAAAAATACCTTATTTAATATGTACTATTGATTCATTGACATTAAACTCAGAGCCAACAACACTAGAACTCATGCCTGAACAAAGCTTAACTGACATGTATTTTCTCCATCACAGCCTTTCTCCACTTAGAGTACTAGCCATTACTTCAACCTTATGCTTGGGTGAGGGTTGGGTGGGGGTGGCATTTCAAACAGAAAAACACCAACAAAAAGTACAAAAATGTGAAAAACATGACACTAAATAGACCATGAAAAGGATACTTGTTTATGATATGAGCTGATACAAGAAGGCAGAATATTGCCTTGTTTGACCTCAGCTGAGCAATTCAGATTTTTTGCCTATCCTCAGATGTCCACAAGTGACCACAGAGTGCTGTGAGTATTGATTTTCAGGTGTTTATAAATAACATTTAGGGCTGGGATTGTGGCTCAGCAGTAGAGCGCTTGCCTCGCATACGTGAGGCGCTGGGTTCGATCCTCAGCACTACGTAAAAAATAAATAAACAAATAAAATAAAGATATTGTGTCCATCTACAACTAAAAAAAAATTTTTTTAAATAACCTTTAGCTAGTACATGAGCTCATAAATTTGCAGTTAATGAGGATCAACTGTACCATATATCGTTTAAAATAAAATTCAAAAAACCTCTGTATATTTCATTCTGTTTCAGAAAGAAAAGAGATAATATCTATTTCTACACTTTGTATATCTACATAATGAGTGACATATGTCGGAGGAGATTAGGATAAAAATGGCATAAGCTATCCTGCTTTCTGTTGAGTTTTATGCCTACTTTTAGGTTTAAGACAAGAATTTAACAATTTAAACTTGAGAATTATCTGGAATCTCTGTTAAAAGCTTAAGACTACTTAAGTAACAATTTGTTAAGCAATTTGTCCTAAGGTAATTTGTTGAGGGAACACCTAGCCACTGGGGCAGTAACTGTTGGACATACATCTTTCCTACCCACTTTTTAAATTGCTAACTCTTACCTTTTTATTTGCTTTAATGGGTTTTATTTGCTCTAATGGGTTAATCATCTGCACTAAATCTTTAAATGTTTTAATACTAGTAATAAGTCTCCTGGAATCTAGTCTTCACTTTACCATAACTAGTTTAATGTCCTTGAGTAAGTCACTTATTCTCTTATTAAAGTGTCTGTGTCTTTTATTGTAAGCTACCCGAAATCCTTTTTGTAAGTCAAGTATAAGTAAATATATTTATTGATTTAAAAACAAAAAACCAAACAATTTCACCTAACAGTTTCTTTAGGTACTAAATTGGAAAGCTAAATCTCCAATTTGGGGCCATCATCATAGGAAAAGTTTTATATTGATTGGCCTTTCTACATACTTGAACGTAATAGAAAAGAGTAACTTTAATTTTGAAATTCTTCTTCTATCTAATATTGTGCATCTAATGTTATGCATTGGTTCCATAGGCTTTGTAGCTGAGCAGTTTCTAAATAATACAGCCACTCAACTGACATACCATGGATTATGTGAACTAACTTCAACCGTTCAGGAAGGAGAACTTTGTGTGTTCTTTCGGAATAATCATTTTAGCACCATGACCAAATACAAGGTATGATATAGAAATAGTTGTTTAATTATTATTCTAAGTCAAAGGAGCTTGATTTGGAGATATTGTTTGATTTGCTTCAAAATAAAAGATTTTAGGTTAGTATTCCTTAACCATCAAAATGTGAAGGTAATTCTTAAATTCTTCTTTAGGATGGAATTGAATTGATTAGCAACTGAAGTGTTACCTTAAATCATTTCTGTTTTTAAATTGAATCTCAATTTCTTTTTCACAAATTACCACATTAAGAAGTATTAATTTCCTAGAAGGGAGAGGGGAAATACCCTAAAGGTAGAACTAGGGTGACTTTTAATAATGGATGCTTACATTCAAGCAGTAAAGGTGATTTGAAGAAAGTACTAGATTTACCTATGCACACCTGTAATCTACTCAAGAGGCTATAAATTAGGAGGATCATTGAGTTTAAGACCAGCTTGTACAACATAGTAAGACCCAGTATTTAAAAAGAGAAAGATTGCCTTTATGCTAGTGCTTACTATTATTAAAGTTATCAGTGTGACCTTGCTGAGGCTGGCTTTGGACTCGCAATTCTTCAGTCTCAGTCTCCCAAAGTGCTGGGATTACAGGCGTGTGCCACCGCGCACGGCTCTTCTCATTTCTTTTTGTCTATCCACATATTACCTATTTTGGGACTGGCATGTTGCTCAGTGGTAGAGCATTTGCCTAGCCATGTGTGAGATCCTGTGTTTGATCCCCTTCTCTCTCTCTCTCTCTCTCACACACACACACACAAAGAAACAAAGAAAAGAAAGAAAGTTGTAGATGGATAGCATGCCTTTATTTTATTTATTTATTTTTACGTGGTGCTGAGGATCAAACCCAGTGCCTCACACGTGCTAGGCAAGCCCTCTGCCACTGAGCTACAGCCCCCGCTCCAATGACCCATTCTTTAAGAAGCATTTCAAACACTAACCCCTTCTCTTCCTAAAGCAGTGGTTTTCAACCCAGATTGTATGCCAGAACCACCTGGGGAGCCTATTTTAAAAATACCAAAATGCCCAGAACTTACATTAACTCAATTAAATCAGAACCTCTGGTGGTAGGACCTGAGCATCACTTGGGTTTTTTGTTTGTTTGTTTGTTTGTTTGTTCTATTTCCTTTATTTCCATTATATCATCTTTCCAGTCTTGAGAGTTTTAGATAAGACATGTTTTACTTCTGGCAAGCACCCATTGAATGCATTATTTACAAGTGTTAGAGACACTTCTTAATTGACCCAGAGACTGATTACCTGATTTACAGCAGAATTTTTAACATTGTGGCTATGGATGTAGAACTAGAAACTGAATAGGAATGCTTTAAAAATACTAAAACAAGAGCCAGGTACAATGGTACCTTCTCGTGGTCCTAAATACTTCAGAGGCTGAGAGAAGAGAATCACTTGAGCCCAGGAGTTTGAGACCAGCCTGGGCAATGTGTCTTGACAACAACAGTAAAAAAGTTCTTCCAGAAATTTGTACTTGAAGAAAAGCAATTTAACCAGAGAAAATACTGAAAAATAAATAAATAAAATTTGGGGGTGGTAGAGGGTTTTTTCCATATATCCATTTGGATAGGATGGAGGATTGTGCCATTGTTCTATTAAATTTGTTCAACATTAAAACTAGTATTCTCTTCAACAAATTCTTGGATTTTTAGAGTGTTGATAGCTCTTTGTAAACTTGAGCCTGAGGGAATCTGTGTTCTCTCAGGACATAAGGGGAAAAAAATAGCTTGTTTTTCAAACAAAATAAGGCTACTTTAATACTACATTAGGTCTTCATAATGCCATCCAACTAAAACTGTGAAATTCTTCTGTCATCTAAAGAAGTCTGTTGTAACTCTAGAGATTATGAGCTATGGCTGGCCTTACCCACAACCCCACTCAGTCATACTGGGATTGAACCCAGGGATCTACCACTGAGCTACATCCTCATTCTTCCCACTTCACTCTATCCGCCCCATCCACCTTTTTTTTTTTTGGAGACAGGGTCTCACTAAATTATACAGGCCAGTCTCAGACTTGCAATCTTCCTGTCTTAGCCTCCTTAATATGGGGGATTACAGGTGTGCACCACCTATACCACCACACCTGGCACTAGGGGCTTTGTTTGACTATAGGGAAGGTTAGACTTTTTGGTGACACTCTATACACTAAAGCATTGAAAAGTATATAGCTATTTCTAAAATCTAAATCTGGACAAAGAATTTTCTATATGAACTTTATGATTCCATCTTCATAGACTTTGTATTAGTTCTTTGGCAATTTGATATATTAATCAGATATATCAAATCAATAAATTAAATGACCTATTTTTCATTCTGAACGGTATCACCAACTTAATGCTTCCCAACTAATTAATATAGTTAGAACTATGATTTTGTTTGCATAGAATATTTTCTCTGATCATAGATACTAATTGACTTCCTATTGTTTGAAAGCCCTCTTACCATTCCTACTTTTGTGATTTACCATTCCTAACTTCAGAACAAATACCTCTGCTGTTTCTTCCACTACTAGCAAAACAATCAGGTCCAGCTCTGTTATTACTTGTGATAGCAACCTCCACAAATCCTTCATTAAGCTTTTCATCCCTCATTTGCAAATTGGCAACAAATATGTATACCCCCAACTTCTGCTATCATGTATGTTACCTACCTCTTTGTACTTCTACCTGATATTATGCAATTAAACTGGGCCGATAATCTTGGCAAATTTACATTGAGCTCATGACTGTGCTTTTCAATAGCATAAATAGATGAGGATCTGAAAGCAGAATAAGGAGAACAGATGCTTTTCAGGACTATTCCTGTGGGTACAGATAGTATGAGACAATATTTGATCCAGACAGGAAACTTAAAAGTGTAAAAATGAGTTGTAAATAAACTACTTTTTCACTTCTAGATCTGTATTGCTTCTCAAGTCATTTGCACGATTATGACTCTTAGATTCTTATCATTACCTAATTTTATATTGAAGATTTAGTTATTACATTTTATTTTGATGATTCTCCTTTTTTAATACTTTCTACTTGCTCTTAACTAAAATAAACTACTAATTACTTGGCCCCTTGTCTAAATCACATAGCTTCTAGAACTTTGGTTCACATAAGGATATCTGCTATTTCCCCATTGTGACTCCCTCTGGATCATCCTTTGATTATATCAGTTTTTATATTCATGTCATAACTGTTTCCCTTCACTCTTGATTTGAAATTACTGGTATCTCCCTGGAGTATATTCAAACCTAATATTTTGACGTTGGTTTTGTTTGTTTAACTTTATATTTAGGGATTGGAAATGAAAAATATTTTAGAAGGAGTATAGTTCTAGACTTTTACTGGAGCCAAGTTAAAAATAATTTTTTTTTTTTAGTTGTCGATTGACCTTTATTTATTCATTTGTTTATATGTGGTGCTGAGGATCGAACCCAGTGCCTCCCACATGCAAGACGAGAGCTCTACCACTGAGCCACAATCCCCAGCCCAAATTTTTTTTTATTCCGGATGAATACTAAAGCAATATTTAAAAAATAAGTTTCTGGGTTGGGGATATAGTACAGTAATAAGAGCATTTGCCTAGCATGTGTGGGGCCTGGATTCAACCTTCAGTATCACAAAAATAATAAATACAAGCCGGGCACAGTGACACACGCCTGTAATCCCAGTGATTCAGGAGGCTGAAGCAGGAGGATAGAGAGTTCAAAGACAGCCTCAGCAACTTAGTGAGGCGCTAAGCAACTCAGTGAGACCCTGTCTCTAAGTAAAACACAAAATAGGGCTGGGGATGTGGCTCAGTGGTTAAGTGCCCCTGAGTTCAATCCCTGGTACCAAAAAAATAAAATAGAATAAATACATAAATAAATAATAAACTTGTGGGGCTGTGGCTATAGCTCAGTGGTAGAGCGCTTGCCCAGCATGTGTGAAGCACTGGGTTTGAGCCTCAGCACCATATATAAATAATAAATGAATAAAATAAAAATCCATCAACAACTAAAAAAATAAGATAAATAAATAAACTTGTTTATTCTGTTTCCTCCTTTTTTTTTTTTGGTGCCGAGGATTGAACTCAGGAGTACTTGACCACTGAGCCCCATCCCAGCCCTATTTTTTTGTTTTATTTAGAGACAGGGTCTCACTGAGTTGCTTAGCGCCTCACTTTTGCTGAGGCTGGCTTTGAGCTCATGATTCTCCAGTCTTAGCCTCCCAAAGTGCTGGAATTACAGGGGTGCGCCACCATGCCCCGTTTCTGTTTCCTCTTTGACTAAGGCTAGAGTAGCAATTGTTTTCCCACCAAATGCTATATTCAAGGAAAAATCCATTAAATTTATTTATTTATTTATTTATTCATTTATTTATTTATTTAGTACCAGGAATTGAACTCAGTGGTACTTGACCACTGAGCCACATCCCCAGCCCTATTTTTTGTTTTAGTTAGAGACAGGGTCTCACTGAGTTGCTTAGTACCTTGCTGTTGCTGAGGCTGCCTTTGAACTCGTGATTCTCCTGCCTCAGCCTCCCAAAGTGCTAGGATTACAGGCTTGCACCACCGCGCCTAGCTTAAATTTAGTTATTTTTAGAAGTGGTTGTGTTAGTGACCAAATACCCAAGAAAAACAATTTAGAGAAAGAATTTTATGCTCACAGTTTCAGAGGTCTCAGTTCATGGTGGGCCAGGTTCATTACTCTGGGCCCAAGATGAGGAAGAACATCATGGTGGAAGGGTGTGGCAGAGGAAAGCTGCCCGCCTCATGAAAACCAGAAATCAGAGAGAGCAAATGAGGTGCCAGGGGTGAAATATAAACCCCTAAAGGCATGCCCCAGTGATCTAACTTCCTCCAGCCATGCCTACGGTTACCACCCAGTTTGTTCATTTATATTATTATTTTATCAAATGGATTAAGCCTCTGATTAGGTCACAGCTTTCATTATCTAATCATTTTACCTCCTGCATTAACACAGGGGCTTTGGGGAGAAACCTCATATCCAAACCATAACAGTGGTTGATACATTAAAAGTTGTCATGTTCTTTTAAAGAGAAAGAGAAATGTATAAAAAGGAAAATGATAAGATTGTATAATACAGAGAGATACATTATCTTTTTCCCTTATATAGAAAATAGAAGATAGACACAGAAACTGAGATTTAGGTATTACTCATGAAAAATATCTTCTGTTTATTAAACAATTATGGAGCCTACCTATGATGTAGTTCAGTGGTAGAACTTTTTCCTAGCTTGTCCACACAGCAAACAAAACAAAGCAATTATGTGGCTTGTACTGTATTAAGCATTTCACATTCATTATCTCATTTAATCTTTACAACTCCCCTGTAGGGTGTGGATTTTATCATTATTCTCACTTTATAGCCAGGAAACAGATATAAAGACTCTAAGTAACTTGTCTAAGACCACTCAGCTTATAAGCAGCTCCAGTATGACTTTCAAGTCAACAGCTATGCCTTACTGCCTCTCTGAGTAGCTGTGTGTGGATGAAACTGATGTTTGTTAAGTAGCTTTAAAGTTTGTTTTTAATTTATAAAATACCTTAGAAACTCTCTCTCAGAAATTTATAAATTTGGGGGCTAGTGATGTAACTCAGTGGTAGAGTGCTTGCCTAGCAAGCACAAGGCCCTGGCTTTGATCCCTAGCATAACAAGAAAGAAAGAAAAGAACCATAAATTTTCAAATTATAAAATGCATTAGGGCTGGGAATATAGCCTAGCAGTAGAATGCTTACCTAGCATGCAGGAAGTACTGAGTTCAATCCCTAGCACCACAATAAGTAAATAAATAAATAAATAAAAATTTAAAAAAATAAATATAAACTTAAAATGTATAAAATAGGGGCTGGGATTGTAGCTCAGTGGTAGAACGCTTGCCTCACATGCATGAGGCACTGGGTTCGATCCTCAGCACCACATAAATAAATAAATAAATAAATAAATAAATAAATAAATAAAATAGAGATATTGTATCCATCTACAACTAAAAAAATATTTTAAAAAATGTATAAAATACTTAGGTGTGGTGGTGCATACCCATTATCCTAGTCACCTAGAAAACAGAGGCAGGAGGATTTCAAGTTCGAGGCCAGCCTCAGCAACTTAGAGCCTGTCTCAAAAAGGGCAGGGATGGGGGCTGGGGTTATGGCACAGTGGTAGCGTGCTCGCCTAGCACGCGGGAGGCACTGGGTTCGATCCTCAGCACCACATTAAAAAAATAAAATAAAGCTATTGTGTCCACCTACAACTAAAAAATAAATATTTAAAAAAAAAAAAAAGGGCAGGGATATGCTTCAGTGGTAAAGCACCCCAGGGTTCAATCTACAGTTCCAAAAAAATTGAAATGAAGAAGAAATTTATAAAATACTTAGAAACTCTGTCTTAGAGTACCTGTATATTCCTTCATAAGAAAAGAAAGCTAAGATCCAAAGATGTCAAGTAATTTGAATCCAAGCTAGTTAATCTAAAATATTCAGTCAGTGCATTCTTCCATGTTTGAAAGACTGGAATAATTTATTTGAGAAGTTTTATTTTTATCAATTTATAAATCTTGACAGTGTTGTCAGATACGTTGTTAATACAAGTCACTAGAACTAATTTATGAGGTTGCTTGGAAAGGTTTTCATTCAGTCTTTTGTAACATAATTGCCTATTTTAAAAAAATTTTAAATTTTTTTATTCTAATTAGTTATACATGACAGCATAATGCATTTCATTTCATTGTACACAAATGGAGCACAACTTTTCATTTCTCTGGTTGTACACAATGTAAAGTGGCACCATTTGTGCAATCATATATATATCTAGGGTAATGATGTCCTCCTCATTCCACCATCTTTCCTGCCCCCATGCCTGCTCTCCTCCTCTCCCTCCTCTTTGACCAATCCAAAGTTCCTCCATTCTTCCCATGCCCTTTCCTCCGATTATTGATCAGCATCCACTTATCACAGAGAACTTTCAGCCTTTGGTTTTTTGGGATTGGCTTATTTGATATTCTCCAACTCCATCCATTTACTTGCAAATGCCATAATTTTATTCTCTTTTAATGCTGAGTAATATTCCATTGTCTATATATGTACTACAGTTACAATTGCCTATTTTTAAGAAAAGTAAAATTTTTCTAGTGCTGTTTTTATCATTTTTATATATGCATTAATAAGAACTTAAGAATGTATTCTGTATTAGTTATTTTTTTCTGAAATTGTGTTTTTCAGTATTTTATTTTATTTCATTTATTTATTTTGTGATGCTGGGAATCCAACATAGGCCCTTGTGAATGTTAGGCAAGCACATGCCTAAAATCCCAGCCACTCTGGAGGCTGATGCAGAAAGATCTCAAATTTGAGGCTAACCTGAGAAACTTAGCAAGAACCTGTCTCTGAAAATAAAAGCAAGGAAAATAAATAGATAGATAGATAGATAGATAGATAGATAGATAGATAGATAGATAGATAAATAAATAAATAAATAAAAATAAAAACAAGGGCGGAGTGTAGCTCAGTTTTAGAGCTGCTTGCCTAAAACTGCATGAAGTTCTGATTTCAATCCTTAAAACAGTGGGGGATAAAAAAAGAGAGAGAACCCCTCCCAGAATTTATTCTTAAGTACCATTTGGAGAAAAATTATTAATAAGATTATGGTTATCAAACAGCCAATCTAATATATGATATACACAAAATAAATTATAAAGCAAAGATATGGTACAGTATGATAAAATTAATTGTGAATATAAGAGAACATGAAAAAGTCTGATTCTTGAGCAATAGTAAATCCTATTATCTAATGAGAACTTTGAGCAAGTTATCAAAAGACCTTGCTTTGGCAGAGCTGAAGAAATATACAGACCTTATATAGTATAAATGATATATAGTTTTTACATATGATTGGAGTCAGAACTAACACATATGAAAAATTAGAGGTCATTGATATATTCTTTTATTGTGATTGTGAATGTAACTTATATTAGGCCCAGCAATGGAGATTTAAAAATATATTCTAGCTGGGTACAGTGACTCATGCCTCTAATCTCAGTGACTCAGGAGGCCGAAGCAGAAGGATCACAAGTTCGAGGCCAGCCTGTCTCAAAATAAAAATAGAAAAGGGCTGGGGTATAGCTCAGTGGTACAGCATCATTGGGTTAAATCTCCAGTATTATAAAAAAAAAGTAAGCAAACAAATGAACAAAAAGGACTGGGAATATAGCTCTATGGTAAAATTCCTCTGGGTTCAATACCCAGTACAAAAAAAATTATATAGTTATAGATACATATATATTTATATATGTATGTAGGCTCAGTGGGTCCTGGGTTCAAGCTCTAGCACCAAAATATAAAGTAAAATAAAAATACAGTCTGGAGAATAAAAGGCAAGAAAATAGTCATAGTACCAGGAGATTTGGTGCCACAGTAGAAACACAAACTGGTGTACAAAGCAAGAGCAATAATGATACAGAGAAAAGAAAAATTATTATGGTTTAGGTTAGTCATATAGGCTTAATTTACAAAACAAACAAAATCAGGCAATGTGGTATCATTTTTTTAATTACCTGATGTCTTTTTCAGGAATTTGTATAATATTTTTCTATTTTGCAAAATGATATTACAAACCACACAAAGCTATTTATAAATCATATGTGAGCATGCCAAGAGTTCTTATTTCTCTACTTTGTTTACTTATTGTATTGTACAGAAATGGCTGATAGGAATAATTAATACTTTCTAAACATACAGATTAAAATTTTTCATTAAGCCCGGCGTGGTGGTACAACCCTGTAATCCCAGCACTCAGGGAGGCTGAGACAGGAGAATCGCGAGTTCAAAGCCAGTCTCAGCAATGGCGAGGTGCTAAGAACTCAGTGAGACCCTGTCTCTACATAAAACACAAAAGAGGGTTGGGGATGTGGCTCAGTGGTCGAGCGCCCCTGAGTTCAATCTCCAGTACAAAAACAATTTTTTTTCATTAAATATAATATTAGTTTTGATTTATTTAACACTCTTTTTCTTTTGTTATTTCTTACTAAGGGTCAACTGTATTTGTTGGTAACAGACCAGGGGTTTCTTACTGAAGAAAAAGTTGTTTGGGAAAGCTTGCACAATGTAGATGGTGATGGAAATTTTTGTGACTCAGAATTTCATCTGCGGCCTCCTTCAGATCCTGAAACTGTATACAAAGGACAACAAGATCAAATAGATCAGGTAAATTTATTTTGCCTTCTTCATATTGCTTAAAATATTCTTTTCAAATGTCAATTCAGTTATCAAAATTTTTTGAATTAGATTCATTCTTAATTTATTTGTGAGGTTTTCTTGGTACTTCCAAAATAGCTAAGTGATCATTCTATATGTACATTAATTATACACTTTAGCTCAGAAGGCTTGGTCATATTGAACTGTGAAGGTCATGATTAGGAGTTTGAATTTATTCCAATTACAATAGGGAAGCTATGTCAATGATTAAATATGAAAGAGACATGGTCTACTGTACTTTTGTTTTTGTTTTGGGGTTTTTTTGTTGTTGTTTTTTTGGTACCAGGGATTGAACTCAGAGGCACTCGACCACTGAGCCACATCCCTAGCCCTATTTTGTGTTTTATGTAGAGACAGGGTCTCACTGAGTTGCTTAGCACCTCGCCCCTGCTGAGGCTGGCTTTGAACTCGCGGTTCTCCTGCCTCAGCCTTTCAAAGTACTGGGATTACAGGTGTGTGCCACTGTGCCCGGCTTCTAATGTCCTTTTTATTTTTGTTTTTTGTTTTTTGTTTTTGTACTGGGGACTAAACCCGGGGAACTTTACCACTAAGCTATATCCCCAGTCTTTTGTACTTTTTATTTTGAAGCAAGGTCTTATTAAGTTGCTTAGGGTCTCACTGAGTTGCCCATACTGACCTTGAACTTTCCACTCTTCCTGACTCAGCCTCCTGAGTTACTGGGACTACAGGCTTGCAGCACTATGCCTGACTGGCTATTTTCACATCTTTAAAAAACAGCTGTGCAGAGGATACATAGGAAGGACATGGATATAAATGAGACCAACAATTCAAGCAAGAAGAAATGAAGAGATAAGCATATATTTGTGATGTATTTTGACTAGTCAGAAAGAGCAGAAAAAGAGTCTAGAAGATAGCATATACTGGGCACAGACTAATTAGGTTTTCTAAGAAAAGGAGGAGCAGACACAACAGGGAGCCCTAAGGAGTAGAACTTTCATTTAGAACTGAAACAGGATTTTTCCTGCTTATAGGCGGGCAGTTTTGGAGCTACAGTGTGTTTATTACTTTAATTATGACAATGATGTTAATTCTTCCTGCTGAGGCATAAATATGGTTATGTTAAATCATGGACATAAATTTGGCTAATAACAACTTAAGTGCATAGAGACTGTTCACTTAGCCAATATTCAATGAGAAGTTGTATTCTTGGAACTAGGTTCTGCAGGTACAAAGATAAAGGTAAATCATAGCCAAGTGTGGTGTTGCATGCCTGTAATCCCAGTAACTTGGGAAGCTAAGGCAGGAAGATTGCAAATTCAAGTCCAGCCTGGGCAACTTAGCAAGACCCTGACTCAAAATAAAAATAAAAAGCACTGAGGATGTAACTGAGTGGTAAAGTGCCTGCAGGTTCAATCTCCTGTACATTAAAAAAAAAAAAAAAAAAAGATAAATCATTCAGTCCTGTCCTCAAAGATGCTACATTAGCAGAGGGGACAGAAATTGGACCAACTAATATTGTATATTAAGTTTTAAAAGGGGAATTTGAATAGCAAGCTATGATGCATAAAAGAATACTTGATTTCAACCAATAAAAAATATAGGAGCTGGGCCGGGTGGCACACACCTGTGATCCCAGCACTTTGGGAGGCTGAGACGGGAGAATCACGAGTTCAAAGCCAGCCTCAGCAACAGCGAGGTGCTAAGCAACTCAGTGAGACCCTGTCTCTACATAAAACACAAAATAGGGCTAGGGATGTGGC